>QFDD01003952.1:0-17316 GCA_006871305.1 Vachellia collinsii
GCTTGTCCGTTATGCAAACTTGATGTGCACTTAATATGCTTTTAAATCAATTAAATTGGTAATTATGTGGTTTTCAAGTAGCCCAATGTCCATGAAGTGTATGGCCTATATAAAGGCTTCAAATGAAAGGTTCAAGTGAACATTAGAGTTTTGTGCTCCTCTTCTCCTCCTATTGCAATCCCTTTTACATTGCTGAGTTCTATTACCTTCCGCTAGTTTCTGTGTCCCTGTATTCTTACAGGAGGAATCCGTTTAATCCTGGGGAGTGCCGCAACTTACTTTGCCGGTAGTCGCGGAATAGCTCTTAAGGACAGTGTCCTCGGACGCGACTCGGATTAACTGTTTATTTGCAGATATTGCTGCCAACGGGATGAGTGCAACATTGCAGAAGAGTTGGAGGATTCACAAATTATTTCAAGATTTATGTGCTGCATACAACAACTTTCTCCTCTCCGATTCACCCACTCTCGCTGTCTCCACTCTCCCACTCTTCAATGGAGTGAGGCGGGATGGTTAATAGATTCTGTTGCTTAGTTCACATGTAACTAGATAGTTAGCACAGCTATGAACCATAGCTTCCAGTTAGTTCCACTTGTTACGTTTGTAATCAGTTAGAACACAGCTCCCAATCACTAGCTAAAATCCACAATCGTGTACACTTAACTTTTATCAATCAATATACAGAAATTCCCCTTTCTCTTTGGTTGTTGCTTCTACAAAGTATTGAATGGACGAGTAGGAAAGGCAACATAAAGGAGGGTCATATCGGTTGTTGGTGTATTGCCCCGCGTGGGCTCGTAAACTGAGGACATTATTCTGCGGGTCCCTCCCTAATCCCTCTCTTCCTCGTCTCTCAGTTTGATTTCACTTCATTTTCACGTTTAATTAAATAAATTGTCACTTGTCAATATGACACTAACAATCAATTGACTCCATACATCAAATATATTTTTAACAGAGTAAAATTTAAACACAATGGTTTATAATAAACTCACTTACCTCATTTTCTTATTACGCGGTCCTTTAATTTCTAGGCATACATAAATGTGTGTGTGTATAGCAGTACTATTCCTTTACCTGATCAAAGTAAATACATGTGAATGCATTGGCTGAGCACAGTACATCGACGTATGCCTATCTCTTTTTGACTGTTTTTTGGATAAAGATTTTAAACTTTTTTTTTTTTCAGAGAAGTACATGATGAATCGTAGTCAAAATGAATGTGAGGAAAGAGTATTCACTCCATTTTTTGGACTTTTGATCCAATTTTTTAATTTTCCTCAAAAATAATATCACGTGGAAAAAGCAGCAATGTAATAACAGCTAAGCCAATGGAAGAAGGTTGTAAAGACAGAATAGGATTTGGTTCCTTCGTCCACATCTCTTGTTTATTGCAGTTCACAATCTTCAGATCGCAACAGTGAGTGAGCATCGAGAAGAAAGCAGATCGCTTCAACAGCTTTCGTAACAGTATTGACGTTGATCATTGCATGACGCATTTTATAGATCATGCACAAAATTTTCTCACTATTTTACCCACTCGTTTTTATTTCGTACCTCTGATTCCTTTTTCTTGTTTACCTGGGCTATTAATGATATGATTATTTTGTTGTAGATTATGCGTTGTGGAAAACGAAAAGATCGAACATCCCCTGCAAGGGCAGATAGCAGTGCGGGAGGAGAATCTTGTTCCAGCTCTGATGCTTCTAATTCAATTCCTCCATGGACATATGATGTGTTCTTGAGTTTCAGGGGAAACGACACTCGCTTGAAGTTTACGGATCACTTGTACGAAGCTTTCAAAACACGTGGGATCAAAACTTTTAGGGATGATACAGATCTTGAGAGAGGGGGACACATACAACAAGATCTGCCTCAAGCAATTGAGGATTCTCTCTGTGCGGTTGTTATTATCTCCGAAAATTATGCGTATTCCACATGGTGCTTGCTTGAGCTTCAAAGGATTCTTAAAGCTCGAGAGACATTGAATCGACGAGTGTTTCCCATCTTCTATGATGTTGACCCGGCCGATGTAAGAAAGCAAGGAAACAGTTTTGGGAAAGCCTTGGCTGAACATGAAAATAAATTTGGAAGAGAAACAGTGCAGGAATGGAGGGATGCTCTGTCAGAAATTGCCAAATTGTCTGGTTATGACACCAGGGACAAGTAAGTTTTCTTTTACAATTATGTCTGCTGATAGGAAATTAAGAAAGACTATAAAATTGAAATATATGAAGTCTCCTTTCGTGTAATATATGAAGTCTCTTAATGATAAATTTTCTTTTTCATTTTGTTTACTTTATGGAGATTTTGTTGATCATGAAATTAAAAGTCCATTTACACTTACGCACATGATCATTTAAATTTGTGGGAGGCATTCTTTCCATTGTGACATTGAAATTTGAAAAATTTAAAGGTACAGTCATTTTGATTTGTCAAGAGAAAAAATTCAAATTCTAAATGATGAATGAGTTAACTGAATGACGTTACATTGATAATTAACAAGTTCATGCATTTATATCCGTCAATAAAACGAAATTATGAATAAGTTGATTTTTTTTAAAATAATCATATTTCTGATTTCAATGGGCGAATGCATCAATGCAAGTTCCACTCATCTCCATGCCTGTTGTCGAGTGTCGACATATTTTATGAAAATTCAATAACAATTCCCAGTCATATAAAAATTGTATTTTGGCTTCAGCATATTAACAATATTAATGAAAAGTCACATTTTTCGTTATTATTTTATTTCATAACAGCTATATAACTCATGTTAAACAATGTTATTTTCTTTTAGTAGGCATGAAGCAGATCTTATAAAAAATATAGTTGGAGATGTATGGGATTATTTACGCCCTAAATTACCATCTTATGTTGGCAATCTTGTGAAGATTGACTCAAGAGTGAGTGATATGATGCCATTGTTGGAGATTGAGTTAGATGACCAGCGTTTTGTAGGGATATGGGGTATGGGCGGTTTGGGTAAAACTACTCTTGGCAGAGTTGTTTCTGAAAAAATATCTCACAAATTTGAAGTTTGTTGTTTTCTTGCCAATGTGAGAGAAACTTTTTTGCGAGAAGGCATAGTCTCTTTGCAAAGAAGACTTCTTTCTCATCTCAAAATGAAAGACATGGAAATTCCTGATTTTTACGAGGGTATGAAGATGATAAGAAAGCATCTCCGCAATAAAAAGGTTCTTCTTGTCCTTGACGATTTAGATGATACGAGTCAATTAGAGAATTTGGCCGAAAGTCCAGATTGGTTTGGTGAAGGAAGCAGGATAATTATCACAACAAGAGAAAGACACTTGCTCAACGCATCTGGAGTACAAAGAATATACGAGATAAAAAGGATGAAGGAAGATGAATCCCTTCAACTCTTTTCAAAAAAAGCATTCAAGAAAGATCATCCTGAAAAGGATTATTTGGAGTTATCTAAATCTGTGGTTAAATATGCAGGAGGCCTGCCGTTGGCACTTCAAGCTATGGGTTCTTATCTTTGCGGGAGAAGTGAGCAAGCTGTGTGGAGAGATGCTTTAGAAAAATTGAAGCAAACTAATCCTCATAGAAATGTTCTTGAAGTACTTAAAATAAGTTATGATGGATTAGATGAGAAAGAACAGATGATATTTCTAGATATTGTTTGTTTTTTTAAGGGTAGGCTAAAAAAAGAAGTGATCCAAATTTTAAAAAGTTGTGATCTCAATCCTATAATTGGAATTCAGGTTTTGATTGAAAAAACTTTACTAGTTGAAACGAAATACTCCACCTTAGATATGCATGATTTATATGAAGACTTGGGTAGGGATCTAATTGAGAAAAAATATCCCAATAGTAGGTTGTGGAAGTTCGAGGACATTAAGGACGTATTGGAAAATAACAAGGTGAGTGCCTTATTTTGTAACAATATCTCTTAATGTGTATAAATATTTAATATCTTTAATATTCTTTACTTTCTCACCATTCTCATTTTATCTTTGTGGAAAATGTCATTAAATAGGGATCTGATGCAATACAAGCTATTGTTATGGAACATTATGGTAACGCGGAACAAATAAAAGTATATCATGAAGCCTTTTCAAAAATGTGTAACATTAGATTGCTGCTCCTTGAACGTCGGCTTTTCTCATGGCATCCAGTTCCATTAATCTTACCAAGTGGATTGAGACTTTCCGATGCGTTAAAAGTTGTTATATGGGATTCATGTCCTTTGGAAGCTCTTCCACTCGAAACTCCATTGTATAAACTTGTTCATATTGAAATGCGTAATAGCAAAATAAAGCAGCTTTGGAATGGTAGACAGGTGAGTTTGATGCTTCATGCTTCGTTTTTCATCTTTCAACTATATATATCTCTATGTTTATGTTTTATAGATACATGATTTAGTGAGACTGACTCTACAATCTTTTATTTGACTAGCCTATGAGAATGTTGAAATATATCAACTTAAGACATTGTGAAGATTTGATCGAAACTCCGGACTTCTCGGAAGTTCCATATTTAGAACATTTAATCCTTTCTTGTTGCACATCCCTTGTGAAGGTTCATCCCTCGCTTGGAAAGTTGACAAAACTTGTTGAGGTAGACTTGAATAATTGTTCTCGCCTTGAAATCCTACCAACAGAATTAAAATCAGATTCTATGATGAAGTTAGATCTTGGTAGTTGTTATCAAGTTGCAGCATTGCCAGAGTTTGGGGAAGGTATGAAGAAATTATTATATATCAATGTGAGTGAAACTGCAATAACTACATTTCCTGAATCACTCGGATACTTAACTAGTCTTAAATGTTTGAAATTGACATTCGATGGAATTTTGGATCTTTGCAACTTGTTTAGGGCTGACATAGGTCGCCAAATTCTTGGCTTCAAACTAACGTCGTTAACGGAGTTATTTTTAAGTCGTTGTGGCTTAAATGACAGATCAATTCCTGATGATTTTGGTTGTTTACCATCACTTATTGTGTTGGATCTAAGTGATAACGATTTTGTTAATCTACCCACCGGTTGCTTCTCTAGTCTTTCTCAACTTCTATTTGTTTCATTGATTGGTTGCCATGGGCTAAAGTCATTGCCAAGGCTTCCACCACGGTTAGTTCAATTAAATGCAAGCAATTATAAATCAATTGAAGCTTTATCATCAGATGGAGATCAGTTATGGGATTTGGTTGCTTCACTTGACCATGAGGTATGTCTTCGTCTTCATACAAATCAATCTAACGATTTATGCCTAATTTTGTTAGCTGCATATATACACATAACATGACTAATATTTAATTTCAGCATCGTGGGCGAACTAAATATGCAATATCTGATGATGATGATGTTGAGGAATTGGATGATGGCACTTTATTCGAGCCAATTGATTTTAAGAATAGTCAGGCAGAATGGGTTGTCTCCTTAAGAGATTTCTATGCACTTGTTCCAGGAAGCGAAATACCATCATGGTTTCCAAATAAAAAATATTATTCTCAGCATGAATGCAAAGGAGTGATAGAAGTGGAGATACCTCCAAATTTGCGTGATAGTGAATGGTCCGGAATTGTTGTATGCTTCCCCATATGCGTCCCGGAAGATGTGTTACCCTTGGATATTAGTTGGAGTAGTAAAGCTACAGGAGATGATGATTATATGTACAATCAATGGGCGCATACTATGGTGGAAGTGTTTGAGAATCAGCTGTGCATGATGGTGTTGGAATTAAACGAGAAAACATGTTGGCAGCACCTAGGAGGTCCTGATAACAACAATTCCCTTCACATCAAACTTTATGTGAACGTTGGATTAGAAGAATCTACAATGTCGGGATGTGGGTGGAGAGTGATATGTAAAGAAGAGATACAACGAAAGAGGTGCAATAATAATCATAGTGGTGATTTGAAGCAACTTACTACCCAACCACAAGTTGATGATGAGATTAAGCTTCCCGTGAGAGTCCTTCAAAGATTCATTAGTAAGGTTGAGCCGTATCAATGGTCGCGCATGCAAGTCTCACAGTCAAGTAGCTTTTGGATTGAGGACAGTGAACAGGGAGAAATGCAGGATGGCTCATTTGAAAAATAATGATCAAAATATCCAAATTGCCGTCTCCCATTCTTATCAACCCTTTTCTCATTTGGCTTTATTATGACCATCCAAAGGAAAATCATTATTCTATTCCATTTTAATTACTTAAAACATAATTTTCAAACATACATTTCATTTCATTCTCCCTTTTTCGCTTCATGTTCTCTTTTAAATAAAGAATTTTACCGTTTTTGCAACCGTAGGTCCGTTTCTAACATTATATCGGTGGAGATGATTTTTCTATATTTTTTTCAAAAATAATCTCTTCAAAAAGTTTCAGTATTTATTCAAAAAAGTACAATTAATTAATTTGAAGTATAACCCAATAGTAGTACCATGCTGATTAAAAAAAGATTATGAATTTAAATAGAGTGGACGGAAAGTAAAATGCGTCCGATTACTTTCCTCTCTGTCATTCTTTTTTAATTTTCTTGAAAAACAATTAGATGAGTTTTAGGAGGTTATCACACACATTCATACTCTAAAAAGGCTTAAAGAAATAGTTACAAGCATTCACTAACAAGATTCTTTATTTAAACTCAAGTTATTACTGAAATCCTTACTGGACCTAACTTCTAATTCTAACTCTTTAATGAAAAATTACATTGCTCTTTAATCATAATAGCTGACATTTTTTTTAACTATATCAAAATTAACTCCACCCCCCCCCCCAAAAAAAAAGAAAAGAAAAGAAAAGAAAAAACCTTCAGACCCCTCACTCATTCAAATCAGTAGATGAAACACATATTTTTTTTCCACATACTAAAATATTTCTTTAATACAGGTTCCTTAAAGTTCATCCAATAATCAAAAGAAAGAACACCAAAAAGATTAGTTAAGCAATAATTCGAGTTTGTGAGAAAAGTAAAAGAAATTATCTCAATCAAAGTTCTCCAAGTATAGTATAGAAACCATGTGCATATGTTCACTAGTTTAACCAAACTACTTCATAATGACAATAACAAAAGTGACCACTAATCATCATCCCAATGAAGTTTGCATCCACTGAAACAATCCATTAATTAAGTATTTAAATTAATTTATTTTAAGTGATTTTATAAAGTTCCAGGTAAATATGTGAAAAAAGTTTTATCTCGAAAATGCTTTTTTTATATTTTCATAATAATTTTCACTCATCTATAAGATATTTTAATTAGTTTGATATATATATATAAATAGTATCCACAAACAAACAAAAAACTAGAACAACACCAGTGTTCAAGTCATTTTCCATATCATTCAACAAGAACATTATTATTGACAGGTAGACTTTACTTATCTTGAAGCATATTGGTGATCAAACACAATCCTCTGCAGCACGTCCCATTATTGTGGTCATGATTTGTAGAAGAGCTGCTTACACATACATAGGTCTCACCATAATGACTGGTGTTTGAACTGGAAGATCAAAATGGCCACCAAGTTGATCGTGGATTCTTCCTTCCTTGGTTTTGTCTCCTTGAACTCATAGGTTACTGCTGCCACTCACATTCCTTCCACCTCAGGAACTACCCTGTCCTGGAGATGGCAACTTAACACGGCAAACAGGACAAGAGTTATGCCAAACCAACCAGGAAACAATACCATCTGAGTGATAAATATGGTTACAGGGCATTTGCCTAGCCTCGGAACCTAGCTCGAGTTTTTCTTCACAGACTGGACAGTGGGAATTTGAGCGAAGGTGCGCTCATTTGTTCTTAATGGTAGGCATTGCATCAATTGAGGAATATGAGGCGGGAGGAGGACCTCTATGATCATTCATGGTCAGCTGTTGAATAATTGCTTCCAGTTCAGGAGCCATCAGCCTAGGTTCCCCTCCTGTACCATGAAATACAAAAGAAGGACCAGAATTGAAAAAATCCTGACTCCATTGAGGAAATAGTGTGGCATCAGACCTTTGTCAAACATCAACGTTGGGGGTATTGCCCAGCCATCTTCGAGAGCGTTATATGGTTGAAACTCATGCCTCTCGTTAAGCTCTTTCACAAAGCCTTCTTGACAGTAAAGCCAAATGACTTCTCCCCTTTCAAGCGCAATCGGATGTCCACACTTATAACACCAGTGTGTTGGTCCACTTGACATGGTCCACTTGACATCCTTGCTGTTTTGCCAAACTTCCAAATGGTAAATCTTCAGCCAAAAGCCTATGTGCTGCACCAAATTATACAGCTTTACATGTAATAGCAACCAATATCAAAATTAATAAAATAAATACTAATAAAAAGTTTCCTAGAAAATATTAATAAAAAGAAAGTTAATTATTATAGAAGATTCAATATGCCAATGCCTCAACTGGTTGTCAAGTCTTTTTTGGCATACCACCGGATTTTTCATCCATGAGACACACACACACACACACACACAGATACACACAACAGCAACAACAAAAAATTGGTTTGCTCAATCATCCAAGAACAGCATGGATGCCATTTGCATATGTTCACTAGTTTAGCCAAGCTACTTCATAATGACAACAACTAAAGTGATCGCTAAGCATCATCCCAGTGAAGTTTTGGCCATTAAAACAATCCATTAAGTCTAATATTAAATCGTTTCACTCATGACTGACATAATTTAATGAGTTTCACACACACAAAAACAACGTTCATATAAAAAAAAAAAACTAAAAAGACACCTATATTTCAGTGTTTCAGGTCATTTTCCATATCATCATTCATCAAGAACATTATTGACAGGTAGACTTATCCTAAAAGATATTGGTGATCAAATAACATTCCTCTACAAGACGTCACATTATTGTGGTCATGATTAGTAGAAGAGCTGCTTACACACACACTGATGTCACCATAATAACTGGTGTTTCAACTGTAAGATTAAAAGGGCCACCAAGTTGATCATGGATTCCTCCTTCCTTGGTTCTGTCTCCGTGAGCTATCAAGGTTACTGCTGCCACTCACATTCCTTCCACCTCGGGAACTACCCTGTACTGGAGGTGGCAACTCAACACTTCAAACAGGATAAGAGTTATGCCAAACCAACCAGGGAACAGTACAGCCTGAGTGAAAAATATGGTTACAGGGCATTTGCCTAGCCTCAGAGCCTAGCTCGAATTTTTCTTGACAGACTGAAGAGTGCGCATCTGAGTGAAGATGCGCTCGTGTGATCTTAATGGTAGGCATTGCATCAATTGAGGAATGTGAGGCTGGAGGAGGACCTCTATGATCATTCATGGTGAGCTGTTTAATAAATGCTTCCAGTCCAGGTGCATCAATAAACCACCGAAATCAATAGGCCTAGGTTCCACTCCTGTACCATAAAATACGATAGAAGGGCCATAATTGAAAATATCATGACTCCGTTGGGGAAATAGTGGGGCATCAAACCTTTGTCTGACATCAACGTTGGGGGTATTGCCGAACCATTCTCTGCTTCATGTGATGAAACTCTTCGAGAGCGTTATATGGTTGAAACTCATGCCTCTCATTACGCTCTTGCACAAAGCCTTCTTGACAGTAAGGCCAAATGATTTCTCCCCCTTCAAGCGCAATCGGATGTCCACACTCAAAACACCAGTGTGTTGGTCCACTTGACGTCCTTGCTGTTTTGCCACACTTCTAAATGCTAAATCTTCACCCAAAAGCCAAAAGCCTATGTGCTGCACCAAATTATACTGCTCTAAATGTAATACCAACCAATATCAAAATTTATAAATTAAATATTAATAAAAAGTTTCCAAGAAAACATTAATAAAAAGAAAATTAATTATTATAGAAGATTCAATATGCCAATGCTTCAGCTGGTTGTCAAGTCTTTTTAGGCATGCCACCGGATTTTTCATCCATGAGACCCACACACACACATACACAGATACACACAACCGCAACCATAAAACACGAGTAAAAAGAGAAAGATATACAAACATTAAGTTTCACCATAAACTAAGCTCACAGGACTGAAAATGATGGCCATTAACCCGCCAGAGTAAAAGTGATTCCTTAATGGCTATCTAACAAGGAAAAAGCAATGACTTGTGCGTTGTGACTGAAAAATGAAAGCTTATAGGGAGTTGGAGACTTGGAGAGAACAACATGAGATAGGATAAGGAGAGAGCAACAATCGATTCATCCGGAATGTAATTTTTTTTCTTTTGGGGGGCAATATCAGGAATATAGTTGATCATATGACGTACGGTAGGCATGCATGGAAAGCAACAATTTATTGCCTTTGCATTAATTATACATATTATTAACCATTCCCTTTCTCCTTCATTCATCATTCATATCAATCTCTATGATTCACTCACCTTTGCCCCATTTTGTATGCTTCGGCGCCTTCTTTATTTTATTTCTTTCCTACAATTAAAAAAAAAAAACAAACCAGAGCCTCAATTTTACCTTCCTTATTGCCATGTGGCTACTCCATCCGGTTTTAACTAGACATCAGCTTCTCATAACATTTAATGTTTCAACTTCGTTTTGGTACTCCGGACGGGCCAATCGTATATTCCCTTCATTTTAAATATATATATATATATGAGATAAATTCTTGCTATGCTGGAACTACAAATCTATTTTTATAAATCATGGTATATGTAAGGCTTAGATCTGACTAAAGGAAGAGGGAGAGCGTTGGTACATGTAATCCATATTTGAATATGGTAAAGAGGGCTTTAGTGGGAAAACTATAATTGCAATGAAAACTAACATCTTAATAGAAAAATCTTTTTAACATGTAAAATCAGGATCAGAGAATTTAAGGAAAAAACTATAAATGCGAAAATCAAAATGAATTCACATCTTATATTTATAAATAAAGAAAACCAATGAAACGGAGGAGGAGCATACATATAATTGAAAAAAGCATGCATGTGAAGTCTGTGCAGTAACTAAGTGAACTTTGGATGGGACTTCTTGAGTTCGATCGCTACTTGATATTTATATAATTGGAGAAGAGAAAAACTAACCGACTCCTGGTGTCCCAGCCTGATATGTTGCTGACTTATAACAAAGCGTCTCTCCATTTTATGATTTTGCTTTATTATGATCATCCAAACAAAAATTCATTATTCTGTTCCATTTTAATCACATAAAACAGAATTTTCAAACATTCATTTCATTTCATTCCCCCTTTTCACTTCATGTTCTCTTTTCAATAAAAGAATTACCATTTTTGCAACAGTAAGTCCGTTTTTGACATCATATCGGAGGGATTTTTTCTTGTTTCTATTTCAAAACAAAAAATCCCTTCAAAAAGTTTCAAGATTTGTAAAAAAAATGTGCAATTAATAAATTTGATTTGAAGTATGCTCCGATAGTAGTACCACGTTGATAGACAAAAAAAGATTCTGAATTCAAATAGAATGTGCAAAAAGTAAAATGCGTCCAATTAATTTTCTTTCTGTCATTCTTTTTTAATCTTCTTTTAAGAAATGGGCTTGGAGCCCAGTTCAGTAGCCCAATTATTCTTGTAGTATTTGTTCCATATAAGTCTGGAGTACATGTATTGTAAGACAGACGAAATCCTTCGTTAATGAGAAAGTACTATTATGTACAGTGGATTTGGAGAATTTACAATGACGGGATGTGGGTGGGTGGAGAGTGAAATGTAAATTAAAAAAAGAAAAGAGATACAACGAGGGAGGCGCAATATTAATCACAATGATTTTTATGCAAAGATTGAGCAAGCATCTTCCATGACGTATATTGATTAGGTTTACTTTAGTTTTATTTTTTTTTAGGATTTTACTCTCAAGCTTTCACCTTACTTTGCAAACCAAAAAAAAAAAAAAAAACCTAATGATTTTGTAATCATCTTCCCCTTGGTTAATGATTTGGTTTTATCGTAAACCTGAGAAAACCATAATCCTATATATTGGTTGGTTTTGCGTTCTTTCTTCTCTTTTTTTCCCCATGTCTACCCCACTATGGTCAAGATCAAGCATAAAGTAATAATACCAAGCATAAAGCATCCTTACTTTTCCCTTTTAGCCCCATCCATAAAGAAACAAATTGACTTGACTTGTGGATATCTCACCATTTTGGACAAAAACAAAACTCTCCACGTTATATTATACTTTCTGAGCAATGAAAGCTCTCTTTACATTTCAAAACTATATACCCTTATTAATTCATTTAATCTGCTTATGTTCTAAGGTTTACGTTGTTTCAGAGATACAATGCTTCGTCAGATTTTCTTCCAACCGTTCACACATTCAATATCGTGTACAGATAATTATTTCAGAATCATCTCAACTAATTATAATCATCCGCGTCTCTCTTATCTCGACCCAAAAATATCTCTCCCTCATTTTCTTTTTAAATTGATTAAAGATCTCTCATGTAATTTTTTTTGTGAATAAAAATCTCTCCTGTTAATAATTTAACCCAAGGATCACATTTCAATATCAGCGTGTCCATTGTATTGATATGACTACCCAACTTTGGAGAGGGACATGTATTTATAATGAGTCTAACAATTTTAATAAAATATTAATTAATTTTTACTTCGGAGGGGAATGTTATGGTTGTGGATAAATTTTATTGCTACAACTACACATCATTCTTATGTGTTTCTGCCCCTCTTGTGATTTCCAACTTGTACCTTTACTTTAAAAAAAAACTTAAGAAATGGTTTAAAGCTTTTCATTGATTTAATACTATAATTAATTTTGTTTATGTTTCCAATTTTTAATAGCATTTTATAGTGACACACTCTGAGCCATTTGATTAAATCGGAATGGACAGTACGAGGATGCTGAGGGATGCTGCTTCTGAGACAATCTGGACCCCTTTTGATACTGCCAATCTTTTCCTGTGTGTATGTGAAAACTTTCCAATAGATTGGCCACTAAAAAGTAAAATCTTAGCATACCTGATCACATTCCTTCTATTCTATTTGCTGACTATGCTGCTCAATACTCCTTTCGTTCCCATTCTTTTTTTTTTTTTTGTCTTTACCCTTTCTTGTTATTTTTTTCTATAAGCTATAAATTACTAAATTACGTAAAATAAACTTGTGAACAAAGTTTAAACTTTAGAGTTTCTGATTTTAAATGAAATGCTTGAAGTAGAAAGCACAAAAAACCTTGAAAATCAACCAATTTGTATATGGAGCAAACCGAACTCCAAACGTCAGCTTTTGTATGTGTTCTTTCTCCTCATTTTTCCATGTCTACCCCACTCTTGTCAATGTCAAGCGTAAAGTAATAATAACAAAAATATCTCAATTTATTTTGTTTTCACATGTATTACTTTATTTTAAATTAATTTTCTAACTTGATATACAATTTACTATTGTATAAAAGTATTTTAGGAAAATTATTATGCGATATTTATTATAATTAACCCACTCATCTCATTTTCTTCATTTACCCAAAGTAATTAACAGTAACCCCTATATTAAATATCAGAAATTGTATTAATTATGTGGTCCTTACTTTTCCCTTTCCCCCCATCCATATAGAAACAAATTGACTTGACTTACGGATATGTCACCAATTTTCAATTCACGTGTCTGACTTATGTGGTTGTGTGTGCATAAGTGGGTTGTTCTCTAGTATATACTTTATATTTAAAATTCTTTTTTAATGAAGTAAAACTAACTAAATTAATCATATTTTTAAAATTACCATTAATTACATGTAATAAATTTAATCACAGTTATTCTCAGCTCTTTTAATTCATTAATTTCTCCATCATAAATGGTTCGACAATATTCAAATTAATAATACTTTTAAAAAATAAGTATTTCATAAATTTTATGGACAAACTTACAAATCATAGCATAAAATGCTTCTAGAAACTAGAAAGTGACCCATAAAAAAGAGAAATGAAAGTATTAATTAACTTGCTCTTTTTTCTTTATTTTAATTACGTTGACCATGCTTAAATATGGATGACTTGGTCAAAGTGAAAATGAAGAAACGCGTAAAGCTTAGCCGAATGAAATATCGAAAAAACGTACAGATGTTCAGTCACCACAAACATTGTGTTTCTGTTTCTTTCTTTCTTTCTAACCATACAAAAACAAATTGACTTCACCTATGGATATTTCACCAGTTTTGAATTCACTTGTGTGCATAAGCGTGTTGTAATCTAGTTTATACTTTATTTTTATAAATCTTTTTTAAGTAACTAAAACTAGATAAAACGATGGGAGTCACCACACGCGAACCTCAACACCCCCCCCCCCCCAAAACGATGAAACAAAAAAGTTGCTTTTTAAAAAATCATTTTTAGAGAAAAATATGATATTTTTAAATAAAAAGTCACAAAAATACACATATAAATCGAAAAAGCGGTGGAAGAAGTAATTTTTTTAAAATGCATTTTAGAAAATAACTTTTGAATAGAAGTTAAATGATATAATGTTATTTATGTTAGAATAAACGTTGGAGAAGTGCATGTTTGTAAAAAAGAAAACTTGTTTTAAGAAATATTAGAGAAGTGACTTTTGGTGAAAAATTACTTAAAAGAACATTAATTTCATTAAATACTACATATTCATATATATTTTATATATATTCCTAAAATTAGGAAAAATAAAATGATATGTTATTTAATAGTGACTTTTGATTGCAACAAGGCAGAAAATCAACACAACAGGTAGCTTTTCTAGCATGGGAGTAAATGTAACAATCTATAGTTAAGTACATATTAAGTCATTACAATGAGGGGAAGTAGGTGGAGAGTGATGATATGTTATAAATTAAAGAAGAAGATATAACGAGAGAGGTGCAATAATAATCACAACGATTTTCATGCAAAGACAGAGCAACCATCTTTCATTGCTGGTTACATACAGAAATTTATTAGGTTTTTTTTTCTTTAGGATTTTATTCTCAAGCTTTCACTTTATCTTTAACCAAAAAAAAAAATTGCTGCTGAATCATGTCCCCTTGGATAATGATTTTGTTTTATCGTAATCCCTGGAAAATCATAATCCTTGTGCTTGAATTTTATTAGATGGTTTTGTATTCTTTCTCCTCATTTTTCCATATCTACCCCACTCTAGTCAATGTCAATCATAAAGTAATATTAACAAAAATATCTCAATTCATTTTATTTTCACATTTATTATTTTATTCTAAATAAATTTTTTAACTGATATACAATTTTATTATTATATAAAAGTATTGTAGGGAGATTATTATGTGATATTTATTATAATTAAGCCACTTATCTCATTTTCTTCCTTTACCCAAAGTAATTAACAATAACTTTTATATTAAATATCTAATTTCGTGGTCTTTTAATCTCTAGGCACACACATTTGTGTGTGCATGACAATATTATTCCTTTACCGTAGTGTCGTGATCGAAATAAATATTTGTGAATGCACTGACTGAGCACAGTACATTGACGTATGCCTATCTCTTTTTGACTAACTCTTGAATAAATATTTTAAATTTTTTGTTGATCCGTACGAAGCAAAATTGATTTTGTATTTCTCCTAGAAGGATGCTGTGTGTTTTGTACCCTCGTTGTCAAAGTAAACGTCTGAATGCATCCACCCATCCAGGAAAGAGTGTGCACACCATTTTTTTCAAGGTAAAGTAAATATAAATTTGATTTTATTTTTTTAGGTGTATTTAATATTATTTTTTTAGTGTAATTTCACTCCTCGTATTTTTAATTTGGGACAATTTCATTCCTATTCTAACTTTTGATCAATTTTTTTAGAAAAAATTAATATTTTAATCCTCAACTTGTAAGTTACTTATAATTCATCCCTTTAAACTATTTTATGAAATCAAACTAATAAAAAATGAGTTTTTAAGTTTCTCAATAATTTTTTTCAAACATACCTTTATTTATGAATATAATAAGTGAGACAGAGAATGAGCACCGAAAAATTAAAAAGAGAAATTGATTAATTGTGAGTAAAAATAGAAAAAAATGTATTAAATTTTTAGACAAAGAAAATTTGTAATTCATATAAATGATAGATATATAAAACAGAATTTATTTATAAATAAAAACTAATGGAGTATTAACTTGGTTTTTTTTTCTTTCTTTTATTTTAATTACGTAGCATTATGGATGACTTTTTGGTCAAAGAGAAAAACAAAAAAAACGTGTAAAGCTTAGCGGAATATAATGCCGGAGAAACGTAGGGATGTTCGCTCACCACAAACATTGCCATCAAGGTCTTTCACATCTTGATACATCTGTAAATAGTATTCAACACAATTAATTCCTATTGAAAATATATCAACCTTGTTCGGCAATTTGTGAGACCAGTGAAAATTATTCTAGATTTCAAATATTGTACGCAAATTATTTTTTCCAAGTCCATTGTATATTATTTAGTGAAGGATATGTCTGGAGATTCTGTCGGTTACAAACAACGAATGGACTTAGAGTGTCTTGCATCCTACATGTTTTATCATTGGCAACGGCCAATTTTACAAGCAAACAGGATATCAAGTTTTTGGTTGATATCAAGTTACTACAAAAAAACATCAAATTAGCCACGGAATTACTAACGGAATTGTGGTTTGCCACGGAATGGTTTTCCGACGGAATTTCTGACGGAATTCGTTTCGTGGCAAATTTTACCGTTACAAAACGTTTACCGATTAAATTTTCATTCCGTCGGAAATTACCGACGGAATATTCCGTCAGAAAATTTGCCACGGAATCCGACGGAATATTTTGTTGGAAAATTTCCGTGGCAAAGTTTGCCACGGAATTTTCCGTCGGCAATTTTGTTCCGTGGCAAATATCTTTGTTTTTTTAATAAATAATAATGCCACGTGACACCTCCACCGGCCGCCACCTCATCCGGGCCCATGCCACGTGGCACCTCCGTTAGCCCCCACCTCACAGCTAAGCCTTGCCACGTGTCACCTCCTGCAGCCGCCACGTGTCGCAATCTGATAGATTCTCAATTTTGCCTCCTCCAGGATTCGAACCCCCGACCACCTGTGCATGCGCGTGATACCTTGCCTGTTAAGCTGTGAGAACCTTGTATCTTCTAAACGCATATTTAAATATATATAATATTATACTGCATAATAAATTATTTATATATAATATTTATATGATTATTAATTTCATAATTTTTATTATTTTAAAAAATATTAATTTTAATATAAAATTATTACAAATAAAATAAATATTATTTCTAATATTTTTATATTTAATATTGATTTTAATTAATATATTAATTAAGATTTAATAGTAAATAATAATAAAATAAATAAGAATAAAAAATATAAAATTGAAATTAATAATTAATTAATAAAAATTATTACAAATAAAATAAATATTATTTCTAATATTTT
>QFDD01003953.1:0-28027 GCA_006871305.1 Vachellia collinsii
GGAGCAGATTATGGTTTCATGATGATGTTTTAGATGTGTTAAGAAATTGCACTGTAAGATTGTCTCTCAATTGCTTACAATTATATTGTTTAAGTCGTTTCTTCAATACTCATTTTGCACTCCCAATTTTTTAGTTGACTTTTGTGTGCTTAAACATTTATCACATGTTGCTTGTCCGTATCATACTACTAGTATAGGTTTTAATAACTGAAATATCATTTTCTTTATTTTCCGTTACTTTAACAGGGAACAATCGCAATTAAGGGATTGGCTTTAAACATGTCAACAAGCAATTCATCAGTATCCTTGAGCACCAAAGCATTTGAGAACATGAAGAGGCTTCGTTTGCTCCAACTCGATCATGTACAACTCGCTGGAGACTTTGTTTATCTATCAAAGGACTTAAGATGGCTTTGTTGGCATGGATTTCCCTTTGAAAACTTGCCAATGAATATAAGTCTAGAAAAGATAGTTGCCATAGACTTAAAGTGGAGTAATCTCAGAAAAGTATTGGAGAAAAGCCTGGTATTCACAATTAAAATTTTTAAATTAAGCACTAGTTATAATAGTTGTATTAATTTGTTTTCATATACTTTATTCTTTCTATTCATAGTGTGATTTATTTTAAAATGTTCTCTTGGTGCAGGTGCTAGAGTGTTTGAAAATTCTCAATCTGAGTCACTGTCATTATTTGATGAAAACACCCAACTTTTCAAACTTGCCATATCTTGAAAAGTTAATACTCAAGGATTGTCCATTTCTATCTTCGATTCACCCCTCCATTGGAGATCTTAAATGTATTGTTTTGTTAAATTTAAAGGATTGCAAGGGCCTCAATCATCTCCCAAAAGGTATATATAAATTAAAATCCTTGAAAACTCTAAATCTTTTTGGTTGTTCAAAGATTGAAAAGCTGAAAGAAGACATTGAGCAAATGGAATCCTTGACAACTTTGGTGGCAAATCAAACTTCCATAACACAAGTTCCCTTCTCATTAGTGAGAATGAAAAGTATTAAATATGTGTCAGTATGTGGCTATGAAGGATTACCACGTGATGTATTCCCATTCATTGTTTTGTCTTGGATGTCACCAACAATTCATTCGAAGTCCTTGTTACGAGCATTTAGGATCATGCCATCTTTAATCAAGGGTCTGTCACACCCTTTATTTGCTAGAAGCCATGAAGTGTTAGAAGCAAGACCAAGTACATCTCAAGATTCGTGTGGAACCCAAGCGTTAATTGGTTTTCACGAGCAATCTCACACAGAAAGGTTAGAGACATTCATGAGTTCTTTAACTATTCAGATAGGCTGCTTCAACAAAGTTATGGATGCACTTTTAAAGAGTATTTCGCAGGTTATTTCTCTATCTCTCTACTGCCACCTTTGCATATATTATCTCAACATTAATGCAAGAACACCTCTCTTTTACATGTGTGTGCGATTAATTAAATAGCTTTCAAGTAACTAGTTTTGAAACTTAAATGTCCAATAATGTAATGCTTCAATCAATATCAAATTGGTGTAATAATGTAGAATACACTTATAACAAATTTTACATGTGTATTAATGTGTAGTGATGCACTTTATGCTTACCATTCAAGGCAATTATAAAATTTTTAGCAATCCTTAAAAACCACCAGAAATGTAGTTTCCAATAGAAATAGGTAGTTCAATACTTCTGTTGGTCTATGCTTAAGCCATATGTCTGCCAAGTTCTAAGAAAGATTAATTAGAAAGTATAAAATATGTATGCTAAATGTTAAACTGTCACGATGATTTTCATTAATGTAAGCACTATGCCATTATATTTCCTCTGTTCTCAATTCTTTTCTTGTGTTCAAGGAATAGGGATGGAGTGATGGTGGGTTTGACTATTCTCTTCCTCAAGATAATAATAATGATTGGCTATGTTTTGAGAACGAAGGATCTTCTGTATCTTTTAAAATGCCTCGAGTTGTTGGTCGTTGTTTAGCAGGAATGATAATCTATGTCATATATTCATCTTCTCAACATAGCATGGCATCTGTATATCCTGTTGGCATCATGATCAAGAATTTCACAAAGGGTACTATGGACTTTTACAAAAGAGATGCTTCAACGAGTTCTTCTGATGATGAGTGGCAAAAAATAAGACTTAATCTGGAGCCTGATAGTGAGGTGGAAGTTATGATCAATTTTGCTCAAAAACATATTGTGAAGAGGACTATAATCTATCTGGTATACGCTGAAGGAACTAAGCTCAGCATCACTTGATAATGTTAAAGCATTGATAAGAAAGAAGGTTTGTAATATTTTTTTGGTCGGTTGGGATTGTAGTATAAGATTTGGATGTGTTTATGCCGAATATTTTAATATTTGTTTCTATGTAGATAATGTTACAGTGCTTCATTGAAAGGAAAAAGATGGTGTTGGCACTCCACTCCTCTACTTGGAGATATCTTATTCGAGGTATTGTTGAGCATTAAATGCGAACAGCTCTTCTAATAGGAATTTGAACTTTGATTCTCCAAATTGTGAGGAATTTTTTTCCCCAGTAGAAAAAGAGGCCTCAGGCCAGCTAAAAAGTATGGTCTTGGTTTCTAAGATAGGTGATTTTGGGTAAGCCTCTAATCTTAATGTTTTCTAAAATTTTTTAGATGAATTCTTGCATCATGAGGATATAGCAAAAATCAATGTTCGATTTATAATTTGAAAATTCTGATACTGTTATAAATTGAGAAACTTGAAGATGCAAAGAGAGAGAAGAAAGAAGAAGAAATTGAAGATGAAGAAAGAGAGAAGAAGGAAGAAAAATTGAGAGTGAGAGAGGTTACGTTTCATTTCAGTGTGCATGTATATATAACCATCATGTGGGTCCCACAAATGGAAAATTGTATGGTTGTTACATTATGCGGGTCCCACGTACGGTTGTTACATTTCGTTTACCCTGGATCCCACAACTTAATTTCTATTGAACATCCACACCTTATTGACATTTTACAATATATGGTTATATATACATGCACACTGAAATGAAACGTAACCTCTCTCACTCCTTCTTGGGTGTTTTTCTTTCTGGGTGTTTTATATTGTTACGTTTCATTTCAGTGTGCATGTATATATAACCATATATTGTAAAATGTCAATAAGGTGTGGATGTTCAATAGAAATTAAGTTGTGGGATCCAGGGTAAACGAAATGTAATAACCGTACGTGGGACCCGCATAATGTAACAACCATACAATTTTCCATTTGTGGGACCCACATGATGGTTATATATACATGCACACTGAAATGAAATGTAACCTCTCTCACTCTCAATTTTTCTTCCTTCTTCTCTCTTTCTTCATCTTCAATTTCTTCTTCTTTCTTCTCTCTCTTTGCATCTTCAAGTTTCTCAATTTATAACACGTTATCAGCACGATAGTTCTTACAAAAGGTATACTCATATAAGATCTTATCAATTTCATCTATTTTGTCTTATTGTATTTCTTCTTGATCAATCTGGGATAATCTGATGAGCCACTATATGGAATTAGTTTATTCTTTCACTAGTTGTTTTAAACACCGAATTCCATGGCTAGGATTGGAGATTGTTATTATATTTCATTTACATGTTATTTATATTATTGTTGCCATTTTTATCATATGACCTGAAGTCATATTGTTTTGATTTTTTAATATATGGCCAGAAGCCATATATATACATTTCCTATCTTGATATTATATAACCAGAAGTTATATAAACTTGATATATTCTTTGGCCAAGATGCCATACGTTTTTCCCTCCTTTACAATATAGCCAGAAGCTATATTACGTCTTTTCCTAACTTAAAATATAGCCAGAAGCTATATTCATTTAATTATATACTAAACAGCACTATAACTTATATATATATATATATATTATTTTATTGTTAACTTCATTTATATTATTGTTATTTTTATATCTATATGTTTTTACATTTCAAGTTTCCTTTATTTTTCTTTGGCTTATACTATACATGAGCATAGTTGAAAACATGCAATAGTAAATTAGCAGTTTACTAATAAATTTAATATAAGTCATGAGATAGTAAACCATAAGTTTACTAATATAAAATTATAATTTAAGTAACACAAATATGCAATTTGATAAGATAAACCAAAAGTTTGCTCATATAAACATATGTATGTCAAGCTCCCTTTTATTTTATTTTGTGTTATTGTTTGTAACTTTTTCATTTTTCTTCCACGCTCCTTTTTCATTTTTTCCACGCTCCTTTTCATTTTTTCCACGATGGTGAAGTCACCCATTAAAAGCAAAATGTTTTCAGCGTGACTTTGAAGAGACAATGAATATTGTTCACTTACCACATCAATATTTATGCCATAATATTGTTTTATATAGATACATTATTGATAGAGTGCTATATTACATATGTTATTCTATTATAAATTTTAATTTTTGTTGCTATTTTTTTTAGTTGAAATCATGGCAAATCTTACCAAACTTGAATTTACCGCTCTCGATATTAGCGGAAAGAATTACTTATCCTGGGTGTTAGACGTAGAAATCCACCTAAATGCAAATGGTTTGGGAGATACCATTTTACCTGAAAAGGAAGTGACTGGCCAAAATAAGGCCAAGGCTATGATATTTCTACGCCACCATATCCACGAAGGGTTGAAAGCTGAATATTTAACAGTGAAAGATCCATTAGAGCTATGGAATAATCTGAAAGAAAGGTATGATCATCAGAAAACGGTGATTTTGCCTAAAGCTTGTTATGAATGGATCCACTTAAGGCTACAGGATTTTAAAACTGTGAGTGAATTAATTCAGCAATTTTCAAAATTAGTTCTCAACTAAAATTATGTGGTGAGAAAATCACTGATGAGGACTTATTAGAAAAAACCTTTTCAACCTTTCACGCTTCAAACATGCTCCTGTAGCAGCAATATCGTGAAAAAGGTTTTAAAAGGTATTCTGAATTAATTTCATGTCAACTTGTGGCCGAGCAGAATAATGAATTATTAATGAAAAATCATGAGATCCGCCCTACTGGGTCCACCTCATTCCCTGAAGTGAATGTGGCTGCACGTGATAATTACCGTGATCGCGGTCACGGTCACAGTCGTGGTCGCGGTCGTGGACGTGGTAGAGGTCGTAGTAATTACCATTATCATGGTGATGGGAATCACAATTTTAATTCCAATATCTACCACAAGAAGAAAAATAATGAAGGGCAGAACAAGGATATGGGTGGCCCTTCCAAAACTGTGGAAAATAAATGTTATCGATGTGGTATGAAGGGACATTGGTCACGTACCTGTCGTATGCCAGAGTATCTAGCCAAACTTTATTAAGCCTTAATGAAAAAGAAGCCAATTGAAGCAAATGATGTTGAGGCAAAGTTTGCATACAAAAATGATGGTGATGATGAGATAGATGATTTTAATGACCTTGAGCCCATGACACATCTGGATGTGGCAGATTTCTTTGAAAGTAATAATTAAACGGGGATTGGTTTGATAATGTCTTGGATTATATTTTATGTGTTTTCTATCGTATGGTTTTACAAATAGTAATTGCTTATGGCATATGTTAGTTTTTATTAACAATATATTTTAATGCATTTTTCTTTATTTTGATGAAGAATATGGATATACTCATTCCTCCTATTGGGCATAAGAATGATGATACATGCCTTATAGACAGTGCAACAACACACACTATACTTAAAGACAAAAGATATTTTTCTCATCTAACAATAAGAAATGTAAGCATCAATACTATAGTCGGTAATGCAAAATTAATTGAAGGCTCCAGAAGAGCAATCATAATATTACCCAAAGGGACAAAATTTGTAATTGATGATGCTTTATATTCTTCTAAGTCTCGAAGAAATTTGTTGAGTTTTAAAGATATCCGTCAAAATGGGTATCACATTGAGACTATAAATGAGAAAAATGTTGAGTATCTAATTATTACAATTGATATACATGGAAAAAAAATGTGTGCTTGAAAAATTGCCTGCATTATCTTCTGGTTTGTACTATACAAGTATTAGTACAATTGAGGTAAATATTATGGTAAGCCAGAAGCTTGCTGATAAAAATACATTTATTATTTGGCATGACCGGTTAGGCCATCCCGGGTCCACTATGATGCGAAGAATTATTGAAAACTCTCATGGACATCCATTGAAGAGCGAGAAGATTCTTCAATTTAAGGATTTTCCATGTGCTGCTTGTTCTCAAGGAAAACTAATTACAAGGCCTTCCCTGACAAAAGTTAGGGTTGAATCCCCTGTATTTCTAGAGCGTATACAAGGAGACATATGTGGACCTATTCATCCACCATGTGGGCCATTTAGATATTTCATGGTTCTGATAGATGCATCTACAAGATGGTCACATGTATCCTTGTTATCATCACGTAATTTAGCTTTTGCTAGATTACTCGCTCAAATAATTCGATTAAGAGCACAGTTTCCAGACCATGCAATTAAGACAATCCGTCTTGATAATGCGAGTGAATTTTCATCTCAAAATTTCAATGATTATTGCATGGCAACTGGAATAACAATAGAAAAATCTGTTGCTCATGTTCACACACAAAATGGTTTAGCAGAATCATTCATTAAGCGCCTCCAATTGATAGCTAGACCAATGCTTTTGAGAACAAAACTTCCCATTTCAGCTTGGGGACATGCAATTTTACATGCAGCATCAATTATACGCATTAGGCCAACAAGTTATCATAAATTTTCCCCATCACAATTGGCTTTTGGTCAGGAGCCAAATATTTCCCATCTTAGAATTTTTGGATGTGCATGTATATATAACCATCATGTGGGTCCCACAAATGGAAAATTGTATGGTTGTTACATTATGTGGGTCCTACGTACGGTTGTTACACGGTGTTACATTATGCGGGTCCCACGTACGGTTGTTACATTTCGTTTACCTTGGATCCCACAACTTAATTTCTATTGAACATCCACACCTTATTGACATTTTACAATAGATACTGAGTATTGTGTTAATTCTATAGCAATATCCCTGCAAAGTGCTACAAAACAACTCCCTAAACTACTCTTTGAGCATGCATATATTGCAAGGCATATATGCTTGTGGTTTCATACTTGAGCTGTTATTAACGTTAAGTATGAAATTATGAAAGTGATCTTTAGTTACTGCCTCAAACCACTATTTCACACAAGCGCGCGCAAATAGTAGAAAATTACAATAGACTTTTCAACAATTTTCCTTTGGCAAAATTACACTCAAATCTCATAGAAGACAAATTATTAGGTCCCAAAAATAATTAAATTGATATGAATCCTAAAAGACCTATTTGCAATTAACAGAAATTGTAAAAAGATATATTTACCTTAACTTGTCAATTGAAAAATCCACGTGCCACTAATGACAAGTTATGGTTGTATTAATGATAAGCTAATGTGCCACTTATAATAAGTCAGGGTAAGACATATTATGATGTCATGAATAGAGCCTAGAAAATGGGCCAAACCCATTGGGTCGGCCCAACTAAATTCATTTACTTGGAGGGTTGCGTTTGTAATTTTGAGTTCTCAGATGGAATTAGGATTTGTAGGGTCAGCCCTAATGGGTCGAGTGGTTAAAAGGGTTGGCCCGTTTAAACCTGTCAATTTTTTTTTTTATTAATAGATAACTTGATCAGTCATACTCTAAAAACTTTAACCTTTTTTGGACTTTGGGCCTCTTTTGTTGTCATGTCATTTTATGTATAAATATAATTTACTAATTTATATGTATTTTACATAATAAATATATTTTAAGTTTATGATCTTGATTTATTATTTGTTGTAAATAATGAAAATGATGATATGATGGTGTTACGGATAAAATCTTTAATATTTTTTAACATTGTTGAAGTAGAGCCTTATGAGCCTCTTTATAGTGAAGTTTAGTCGAATTCAAATATCTTTGAAATTGAAGATGTTGATAATGATTGATGAAACAAGTAACTTGTGTTGTGTGATTTGTGAACTTTAGTTTAAGACTTTCAGATTATTTACTATTATCGATGTAGTTGTTAAGATAATTAGATATGACTTTTCTATATTTAAGTAAGGAAATTCTGTTGGTATTAAATTTAATATTGTACTTCTTTAAAGAATAAAGTCAAAAGAGCCTCAGACCCACCGGCCCAGCCTGAGAATTTGCTAGGAATTTGGTATTTGGCCCTAAACGGACTGACCCTGAATTCCCAGCTCTAGTCATGAATGACTAGTCAGAGTGCTTCAATTAATAAATTAATATACCACTAAAAATAAGTTAGGGTGTCACAATTGACAAATCAAGATATGAAATGTCATAATGCTATTAATGACAAGTCAATATATATCTAATAACAAGTCGAGGTAAAATCATTTTTTTCACAATTGAAATTAATCAGGCATAGATCCTTTAAAATTTCATATCAATTTAATGATTTTTTAATATCCAACTGTGATAATTTATCTTTGATGGCATTTGAGTGTAATCCCCTTTTTTTTATCTCTTCCGTGTCAATTTTTCATAAACAAAATATTCCTGTGCATATACCTCGAGATTACTGAAAAGAATAGTTGGAAATCATAAAGGAATAAAAAATGTATTTAACAAGCCTCCTAGTGCGCAGTGGTTCACGACTTAAAGCCTCCTTGTCTACAAAAAAAATAAATAAATAAATAACTAAATAACAAAGCTATCTGAAGCTAGTTTAGATCATTAAAAAGAAAATAAAATAAAGTAAGGTATAAGTAAAGGTTGAGGATCATTGAATGAAAGCCTCCTAGTGTAAGAAAAGAAATTGTATTTGATGATGGTAGCATATTATGTGAACGTTACGTGATGAATGCTGATCGAATATGAGTAAAATTATAGTGATTGATAATAGGGAAAATGACTGAAAAACCATTAAAATATAGAAATGATAAATCAAAGTGTCTAATATGCTTAATTCTATAGACACAGACACAGTTAACGAATTAAGGATATTGAAATTCGATGAAATGATAAGAATATTCTTTGAATTAAAAAGAAAAGGAAAATCTCCTATTTTTGAGTGGTTATTTTCCATACTTGAGTTGCAATGATCTAAAATTAAGTTGCAATTCAATTTAGTAAGGGAAGTTCCATTCTTTTCAAGTTCCAAGGGTAGCTATTTTTATATGTGAAAATCTTTTACTCTTAACTGGTTATTACCTATCCTCGAGTTGCAATTTATTAAAATCAAACTGTAATTCAGTTTAGTAAGGGGAGTTCCATTTTTTTTAAAGTTTCAAGGATAGTTATTTTCTTACGGAAAAATCTCCTATTTTTGACTAATTATTCCATATACTCGAGTTGTAATTTGCTAAAATCAAATTGCAATTTCTGGTTAAATTGCAACTCAAGTATATGAAATAATCAGTTAAAAATAAAAAATTTTCCTTATCTTTTCATTAAATTTTAATATCTCTAATTAGTTCATTGGGTTTGATTTAGGATTAAACATATTTAACATCTTGATTTGTCTTTTATATATTTTGAAGTTTTTTACTGTAATTTTCCCTTGATAACAAGTCATTTTTTTTCCCTTCTCATCGCAGCTTAATATTATTCATCATGTATACATATAATGGGTTTTGACAACATTTTTAAGAAATAATGAAAAAAATAAAAGCTTTCTGTTTAATTAATACAAAGCACTTAATGTTACTTCATTGTTGATTCTCTCAGTTAGAAAATATGTCTGTCCGTTATTGACAATGAAAATTAGAAAATGTATTATGTATGGATATGTTATTTATTTTGCTCTTAGCATAGTTAGCGTCTGCATAAAATCTAATGGTTTTCGAAAGAGAAAAAAAGGTACATATACTAAATTAAAAATTGAGGATAAGTATTAGAAAACTACAAAATAATTTTTCTTAGTAAAAGAGTGAGAGGATAGAGAGATTTATGCGGTTTGCTGCCCGTATATTCATGAATGTCTCTCGTAAAATGAAAAGTATGGCTAGCAAAAGGCTGAAATGAAACAGGGAAAATTATTTATAAGTCTCAGCTTAAAAAAATCAAATACTGAAAGGTCCTAAAATTTAAATTTCTTTTCCCAATTTTTAAAGTTTGACTTGTAAATGGCTCAACTCAACTTATAAATATAGAGGTTTTAACGATTAAAAATGCAAAGGAATCCAAATAGAATAATACTCTCAACTACAGATTTGCATGAGCAATGAAATCAGAGCACAATTTCGGTGCAAACAGATTTGTAGCAGAAAAGGAAAATTGAAAGTGATAGGGAAAAGGGAAGAATCCGCAGGAAGAGATGGAATTCCACAAAAAGAGAGAGAGAGAGACTCCAAATCATTCCACATTCTTTCCCTAATGGTATTTGCCTTTATTGTACTCATATTTCTGCCCCAGTTTCTCGCAACTTCCAGAGCCTTTTCCTTACTTGTTGACTGCATCTTACTTGGGTTTGCATATCCCCTTGACTTGGGCCTTTCGTCTTAGCTCTAGAGCACATCTCATTCAGGTTCATGACATTACTCCCCCCATTAAAAGGGACCATGTCCTCAAGGTCCAAATGAGCAGGCCACCGTGTAATAAAATAAAATGGAGTATTGTGATATCTCAGTCCCACTATAATAGCAGCATACAAGTATATTGCATTTAACAAAAATTCCGAAGTGTTATTGCATAGCTGTTGCAGCCGAAATTTCTTGATACACAAACTCAATTGTTGTATCCACTTAGTTATTGCAAAAGAGAGATTGTGGAAGTACCCACATCCCCAAATTGAAAACCATGACTTGAAAATGAAACCCATTGTTTAAGACTTCACATATCAGATATGTTAGTAGGAAGGAGTGAGCATCTGTAAGTCCCCAAAAAGGTTGCCACCCACTGTTGCTTGGTCAATGTGAATGCCAAGCATGAAATTGGTGATGCTAATTCCTTCCATATGGGATCATAATATAGTGTCTTTTTCTGCTGTAACTTGAAACACACCACATTTAGAAGAGGAAGTTCTATGTAACCCAATAGAAAGGACGAAATTTCAGTTTGCACCTCCTTAAGCTGTGGATAAGATAGAGCTTGGATCCATTAAAAAACAATAATAGATAAACCTCTATTACTAGTAAGAAGATCATATGCACATCAACCATATGCAGTTCAATAGAATTTTCTGTTTTCGGCAGAGGAGTCTAAGGTACAGTTGCTGATGCAAGAGATAGGTGCAATGAGGCCATTAATATTTGTCACAATGAAGATTGAAATAATAAGATGCACTGAGATACCCAGATCAAATAATGAATGAATATCCAAAACCCATTGAAAAACATATGCCAAACTGTGAATGAAAGAGTATTGATGAAATAAAATAATCAGAATGCAGTACAATTTAGATACTGATCTCACATCCAATTTAGAAAAATTTCTCAAGGAAACTTCCAACTGTAGGTCAAAATAAAACTTGTCTCTCCCACAATTAGCAAGACTATAATTCTCATCAGCATTCTTTGGAATAGTCTCAAACATAGCAATTAAATAAATAGCTCCTCTATAATGTTCTACCGATTCATTCTTGCAGCCATGAATATCTGCATAAATATTAGGATTGTCTCTATTTAACTATGCTTTTAAAGATTCATCCGGATTTTCTATTTCAGCATTTTTCAATATGCCTTTCATTGCCATGCTAATAGCATCATGACAAGTCATTATTTTGATGGCTATATTTCTACAAAATTCATGCTCCTTGATTTAAGTAAGAAGTGCAAATCCAGATATGGACAGCAAGTCGACTTCAGTTAATATGAGATCAATGTCGGGGGCTTTCTTCTTCAATGTTTCCCATGCTTTGAATCCATTAGAAGCATCAATGACTAGGTCAACTGCAAGAAAAGTCAAGTCTATAGTGTAATGGATTAGATTTGGTGAGAAGACCAGAAAAGTGCTGCATGGCAGCAGCTATAATCGCATCAATTGTAATAGCTAAGAAGTGAAAGAGATCATAAATAAAACACAAACACCAAACATCCTTGGTAACTCCTGGGTCAAACGCATAGATATATGATGGGAGTGAGGATGAAAAACCAGCAAATGCATCAGATTTGTGAGGCAACAAACCAACAATTAACAGACACCCCGTTTGCAATGTAAGAAAAGAATAACTGGAAGCAGACCTTGCATCATAGCTTGTAACATATATAACAGAGTTGATGTAACCATGCAGAGTCCAAAACTGAACCTCCATGGTACTTGCAAAGTCAATCGTATCTTCAACCCTCCAATGGTGTCGAAGGAATCAATAGGAGAAAGTAAATTGGGACAGTCATCGATTTTTGGACATCATAGAGTGATTAAAACCCAAAATTTGGGAAACCTTTGTTTCAGCATTTGCCAAAATCTCAGGAGATGTCGAGTCCGAACTCACCCCGATAGATTCAACAGGGGCAATGATCACGCAACCATTAGTAATTAATTACTCTTCCAAGTTGTAAGCAGTGATGGCAGATAGATGAGATGTGAATTCGACCTCAAAAATGGTAGACGATGGTGATGGTGATACCTCTTTGGTCTCTGCACTCAAATTTTCTGTGCGCCTGTTGAGGTTGTCCACAGATTTAATCAGTGTCTCCAATAATCCTTCTATGCGATCAAAATGACCATTAGAGATTTCAAAGAAATCGTTCATATTTTCAAAGAACTCGATCACTTGATTCATGTCCGATTGCAATTCTTCGAGCATGGTATCCTCTGTCATAGCTCTTCTCAATGAAAGCACCATTTCTAATGATTAAAAATAGAATGGAATACAAATAGAATAGCACCATTTGTAATGATTAAAAATAGAATAATAATCTTAAATATAGATTTCGTATGAGTAATGAAATCAGAGCAGTTCCAGTACAAACAGATATGTAGCAAAATAGGAAAATAGAAAGCGATAGGGAAAAGGGAAGAATCTGTGGGAGAGAGATAGAATTCCACACTCCACAGAGAAGACTCCAAATCATTCCACTCCCTTTTCTTAACTGTATTTGCCTTTATTATACTCCTATGTCTTCACTAGTCTCTTGCAACTTCCAGGACCTTTTCCTTGCTTGTTGGCTGCATCTTATCTGGGTTTGCTTATACTCTTGACTTGGGCCTTTCGTCTCTGTTCCAGAGCCCATCTCATTCGGGTTCATGACAGAGGTTTAATTTGTAAACCTAGAAGGGTAAATTTAACCTATAAATGTATAAGGTTTACTTATTCCAAAATTAATCATTTGATCCCTCAAATTGTAAAAGTTGTAAAATTTGGAAATAAAAATATTCTTGTTATGCATGATTTGCTGTATGATATGGAAAGATAAATAATTCAAGAGCAATCACCAAATGAGCCAAAAAAGCGTAAAAGATTATGGTTTAATGATGATGTGTTGAACATGTTGGAAAACAATATTGTAAGAATGTTTTCCAATAACTTATTTGTGCAATTTACTAATTTTCCTGCATTTAAATCTTAATACTTGTTTCTTCATCATTCATTCTGTATTGCTTGAGTTGCTGACTATGGTATACAATTGTTTTTGTTTTCCCCTGTTTTCTTATTTCATAGGGAACAATAGCAATCGAGGGATTGTCCTTAAGCATGCCAAGAAACAAATCAATATTATTGAGTACGAAGGCATTTAGGAAGATGAAGAGGCTTTGTTTACTCAACTTTAATTATGTCTCAAGGGAGACTGCTGTTATCTATCAAAACAATTGAGATGGCTTTCTTGGCATAGCTTTCCCATAGAAAACTTGCCAATGGACTTCAACCCAGAAAAAATAGTTGTCATTGACTTAAGGTGGAGTATTCTAGTATGGGAGAAAAACCAAGTATATACTTGCAACTAACTCTTAGAATTAAATGATAGCAATAGGAATATTTGTATTATTTTTCAAAATTACTTATTTTTTCTGTCTATGACTTTTATCTGAAATAATCTCTTTGTATATGTGCTGAAATGGTTGAAAATTCTCAATTTGAGTTATTTACATTGCGTGATAGAAACACCTAAGTTTTCAAACTTATCGCATCCTGAGAAGCTGATATTTAAAGACTATGCATGTTTGTCCATGATTCACCCTTCCATTGGAAATCTTAGACATCTTATTATTCATGAATTTAAAAAATTGCAATGACCTATAGCATCTTCCAAGAAGTGTACATGACTTGATACCTTTTAGAACTCTCAATCTTTTGGGTTGTCCCAAGATTGAAAGGTTGGATGAAGACATTGAGAAAATGGAGTCCTTAACGACTTTGGTGGAAAATGAAACTGCTACAACACATGTACCCCACTCAATAGTTAGATTGAGGAACATTAAGTATGTTTCGTTATGTGGCTATGAAGGATTGTCAAGTGATGTATTTCCTTCTCGTCTTTTGTCATGGATTTTCCCAACAAATCATTCAAAGTCACTGTTTCAATCAATTGGGGAATATGAGATTATTAATCAGGTATCTGTCACATCCTTTGTTTGTCAAAAGTCGTGAAACATTCAAAGCAAAACCAAGACGTTCTCAAGCTTCATGTCAAAAGACTCCAGCATCGATTGGTTTTCGTGAATAAGTTCGTAAGGAAAAGTCAGAGACATTCAAGAGTTATTCATGTAGGAAAGTTCAGCGAAGTTATTGATTCACTTTTACAAAGTATTTCACAGGTCATTCTCTTTATCTCTCGACTACGTATGTCCATTGTATAGTTTGTTTTTGTTTTTGGAAGAACGCTCTTTTCATTCATGTTTAAGAGTGAGTGATAATATCATTTGTATTGAAATACCTATCAATGTAAATACCTTTTTGTCTATATGGTTAATCGTGTCCTTTTTAATGTTTATGATTTAGGGATGTAGTGAAAAAGGGTTTGGAGTTAATTCTCTTCCTGGAGATATTATCCTCATTGGCAGAATTTTAAAGGTGAAGGATTTTCAGTATTATTTGAAGTTCCTCAAATTATTGGCAAAAACTTGAAAGTGTTGATTCTATGCATAATCTATTTGTCTTTTCAAGACAACTTGACATCATTTGTATATCCTGTTGATGTTTTAGTATCAAACCATATGAAGGCTACCATTAAACTCTACCAGAAAGATGCATCAATGACTTCAAATGATGAAGATCATTGGCATGACATGATTTATAATTTGGAGCCTGGTCATAGAGTGGAGGTTATAATCACTTTTGCTTGTAAATTAAGAGTGAAAAATACCCTTGTCTATTTGGTATATAATGAAGATGTTGGCAAGAGAATCATGTATTAAATGTTTCCAAGTACAGATTCGTATAGATGATGTTGTATTGGTAGTCTTGGATGTGAAATGAGGCAGAGCCATTATCTTCTTTTGCCGTCACGAAGTAAGTTTATCTCTGTTTCTTTATAATAAAAAAAATAGAGATAAACAGAGGATCTCATGACATTGTATAAAGAGCAATTATCTTTTTCTGGCTATATTCAATGTGCATGTCTAAATCATTGGTTGGTGCCACGTTATATGACTCATGGAAGTTCTGCAGTTGGGACCGAGTTTTAAGCCAGTTGGAATTGGAAGTTATGGATGGCACTAGAAGTATACAACTCAGTAACTAATGGACAAAAAGACTGGTGGGTGATAATTAAACAAATGTACAGAACAGAGATGATAATGTGCTTGTAAACTGATAAAGCCTTAATTAATTTGAACTAATTACTATGAAATTGATGCAAACTAATACTATAACCATCAAATGAATAAAAAAATAAGCAGTCTGATACACATAAGAAAGACAGAACGCAACCTACCTCAATTTTACAAGAACCAGAAGCCTAAAAGTTCATTGGAAAAATCAAGTGCACTTCATGAAAACCATACTAAGACAAGAGGCAAGGGAAAAAAAACAAATGGAAAAGGGCAATGAGGGGTGATAGACATATTAATGGTGTAACTATCACTTGGCATGTAGGTAACATTAGGCCACGTAGGATTAACAGAGGGGTTAAGAGAAGTAATTGTATTGCTAGAATTGTTGGTGATGATAGAGGTTTCTGTGCACAAAAGTATAGGAGTGATTATAACTGATTATGGCAGTGTTAAAATCTTGGGTCCACTCTTAATGTACTCAAAGACTCCCCACAGCTCCTTCAGCTCAGATATCCTGCATATGCAAATGCTTGCAAGAGTAACTAAACAGACTTACAAAAAACTGATGATAATATGCTTCTAAACTGATAAAACCTTGATTAATTTGAAGTTCTTATAAAATTCAAGCAAAATAGTACAACCATTATGATCACGTGCTGGCTAGGAAGTTGGTGAAGCTATAAGTGGAGGTGACAAAACGAAAGGATACAACAAAATGAAAAACCATAGTGTTAGGTCGTTACCCATCTTTTGATTTCACTAATTCCAAGATTTTTTTTTGTTTTTATTCTCATTCTTAAGAGTGTTCATTACGTTTGGAACGTAAGTTAAGAAGCATTCTAATTCTCAAGAGTATTTCTTCACTTTATGTGGTTATCTTAATATTTTCATACCATATTTTATCTTCATTTTCTTTCTAGAAAGAGGAAGGGATATCACACTACATTATCTGTAAAAGAAAGCCACAAATGGGACAATATAATCATTAATGTACAACCATGGATATAGATGAGTTTTAACTCTAAAATTAACACACACATGTTCAGCCAAAACAGTCAATTTTATTAATATTCAAAACAAAGTTAACAGCTAAAGCCAAGTAACTAAAGAACCTCATTTATATTTGGAACGAGCACCAATCTATAGGAGAACTACACCTTAGCAGTGTCAGCTGTTGGAATTGTAGAACCTACATAAGGCCCCCTCTTTCAAGGAACCTTTTCAACTTGAGACTTGTTACACAGCCACAACACAAACTAAAGAAACAAAAAAAAAAAAAACCAAGTAATTAAGAGCAGCCAGATCGCACTCATTGCCAATTCCACATTAGACCTCATTTAGTCTCAGTTAAACAACTGCTACCTCTAGCATCATTAGCTAAAACAAATCTCCCAGCTTCCTCTCTAGTTGGTCCTTAGTACTGAGTTTTTTTGTGACGGCACCAGAACAAATATGAGCAGTCAACCTGTATCACAGCCTCAGAATCTTGCAATGCTTTCAACAGAGAGTTAGCCTTCTTCACTAAAAGTACTTCAGCCATGAAAGCTGAATTAGCGTTTACTTTCTCATGACCAAATCCCCACAACAAAAGAAAAACTTCATAGAAAATGTTGCAGCCAAAAATGGAAGTTAGTTTCAAAATTTCAAATCTTCATTGCCTTTATCTTGGTCCGATGGATTGGCATTCCTCCTCATCGTCCTCACATGTATGTTTGGTGCCACTTAAATTTGTAGCTTCAGATTTGAAGGTTTCTTCTGTTAATCAAATGACTCTTTATATATCAAGTATATTGCTGTTTTCTTCACAGTAAATCCATTCCCAAAAACTGCTATCATAACCTCCACTTGATCATTAGGTTCCAGATTTGACAATACTTCTTTCCTCTCTGCTTCTTCCAAGGATTTTAGTTTGTCTTCCTTATAGAGAAAAGTGGTTTGCTTTGTATAATTTATGATCATTAAGCTAATTATACAAGATTCACATCCCTTATTATCCAAGTCAATTGAAGGGCAATACACACAACAAATAGTCATCCCTTTTAAATGGCCACGATCATTGACTGGAGGCACTTTAAATTTTACAGAAGCTCCTTCACCATTGATTGTTAGCCAATAGGGATAGTAGTCACCAGGGAGAACACAATAATCACTATAATTTGTAAGATTCAACCCCTGCACAATAACAGAAACACAACCTCAAATTTAACTATATAATATGAACATAGAAATATTTATTTGTTTTAAGAGAATTCGATGAGAAAGAGAAAGAGAAAGAGAGAGAACCTGTGAAACCCTCCCTGAAAGTGTACAAAAGACTTGAGAATTCTTTCCAATTTGAATTAAAAGATGTCCCAAGCAACTTTCAATCCTTGAAATGTCGATAAAATTTGTGGTACATAAGGAATCACGAATCTCCAATCCATCTTCCAACAAAATACTTTGTTGCTTTGGTAAACTACTGCTATTGCAGGTTGAAGGACCATGGATACCGTTTAGCGTATCCCACAAAATTGATGATGGTAAACCCGCATGAGTTGGAATGAGAGAAAGCAGATTATTTGTTGGGGACATCCAAGACTGGTAAAGAGAAGGAACCACGAGATGTGATAATCCTTCATAACCACAAACAGATAGATATAAAATGCTCTTTAATCTCACCAAAGAAAAGGGCACTTGTTTCATTGTGGGAGCAATTAGAGTTGTCAAAGATTCCATTTGCTCAATGTCCTCCTCTAGCTTTTCAATCATCACACAACCAGAAAGAATGAGAGTTTTTAAGCATCTTAATCTATAAATGCTTCTTGGAAGACTACGAAGGCCAATACAATCCTCCAAATCTAGGAGAAGAAGTTGATCAAGAAACCCAATGGAATGATGTATAATTGACAAACTTGGACAATCTTTGAGAATCAACTTTTCAAGATTTGGAAGTTTTGAAAAATTAGGAGTTTGCACCAAGTACGAAGAGTGGCTGAGATTGAGGATTTTTAGCATGTCCAATAACTACAACAAAAACATTTAATTTCAAAAGGGAATTAGATGAGCATCTTTGAAGCTAATACCAACATAATAAGTAAGCTTTCTGAGTCATATACTAGCAAAACACAAGAAATAAAAAAATTACGATTATATTATATCACATATACTATTTACTACAATGCTAAAAATTTGAAGTATTTTGGTAATTTTACAGAGAAACTAGGCTCTTTGTTATATAGCAGTTTGGCAATTTCTTTTATTTCTTGATTTGTTCTGCAATTATGGCTCAAAGGGCCAACAAAGTAAGCATTGGTTTGCATACCTGGGGTTCCTTCCACACATGTCTGAGGTTGCTGTTTTTTAAGTCAATAGAAACTAATTGTTGTTGATGAAAATTTTTAGGAATGTATTTTTCAGGAAAGCCATGCCAACAAAGCCATCTAAGATTTTCATTGATGTATTTGTAGTCACCACTAAGTTGTACATCTTCAAGACAAAGTAATCTGAGTCTTGTCATATTCTTAAATGCTTCTGCATGAAAATGCATTTTTCCACTTTGTGACAAGTTCAAAGACAGTCCTTCAATAGTATTTGTTCCCTGCAAAAATAAAAGCATATTGAAATCGAAGTGTGCACTTGTGTTATTTGTTTTCCAGAAAGAAAAATACAAAAAAAAAGAAGTGTCATGATCAAGCTTATAAAGCATGTGACAACAAAATGAGTGTTAAAATTAAATGCATACATTAAGAGGTGAAACCAAACAGTTTATATGACCAATATAATTCATAGATGCTCATTTGCACTTGTTGCAATACATGCTAACAAGAAACAGTAAATACTGGATATAAAAGTTCCTACCATGTGTTTTAATAATACAACTTGTGCATCCTTATGAAACCATAACCTACTTCTCTTTCCAAGCTCATTTTGAGATTGTTCACGAACTATTTCTCGCCCCATGCCTCGTAGTAAATCATGCATACCAAGTTTGTTCTTCTCATTAATGATTACGAGGCTTCGTTCGACAAGCGTTTTGATTCCAATATCAGCAAAAAATTCACAACCATTTAGTATTTGTGTCACATCATTTTTGTCCATCCCAATAAAGAAGCAAGATATATCAAGGAATATTTCTTTCTCCAAATCATCTAAACCGTCAAAACTTATTTGTAGCTTCTTTTGTATCTTGTTATTGGGAATTTTTTGAAGTTTGTCCAACACACTCTTCCATTCCTCTACTTCTCTACCGAATAAATAGGAGCCAAGGACTTCAAGAGCTAATGGAAGTCCCCCAGAGTATGCAACTATATCTCTTGAAAGATCATTGAATGTTTCCTTAGGACTTTCTTGTTTAAATGCATGCCAACTAAAAAGTTGAATTGATTCCCCTTCATCCAAATTCTTCATCAGATAAACACCACAGTCCATTTCGAGGAGTAGACGTTGATTTCTAGTTGTGATTATTATTGTACTACCTGGTTTAAACCAGTCACGTCTTCCAACTAAAGCATTCAGTTGTGCCGACTCATCCACATCATCAAGCACAACCAATGCTTTTTTATGGCGAAGTCTATCCTTCAATGTGATCTTTCCTGATTCAATACTATTTATCTTCATTTTTGTTGTCTTACATATTTCAGATAAAAGTTGGTTTTGTAAGCGCACTTGACCCTCTTCTTGATCCCAAACTTCTCTAATTTTTGAAAGGTAGCTTCTACCCTCAAACTTACGACCAATTTCATTATAAATGGCTTTGGCAATAGTTGTTTTACCTATGCCACCCATTCCCCATATCCCTACCATCACAACATCTTCAGATTGATCGTTTTGGAGCATTGTGATCACTTCTTGCACACGAGCATCCACTCCTATTGGATGTTCAGCAACAAACAAGTCTTTCTTATCCAATATATCACAAACATTCTCAACAATAGCTTTCACAATTTCACTCTCATCCCTGCAAATCATATAAGCATAGTAGGAAATGCGCATTTGATATGTAAACATTCACAATTACAAATAAAGAAAGTTAATATTTTGAAAGCTATAAGTGCTTTGAGAAGAGATATTATGAATAAGCTGTAGATGAACAAGAGAGGAACTAGTTAGTAGCTGACTGATATGATACCATAATAACTAAATAACAAAATGGGTAGTTATACATATGAGTGGTAGTTAGAAGCATTGTTTTCTATAAATAGGATATTAAGTACCCATTTGTAAAGGAGATTGTCTAATATTGATTAGTGCATTGCCCCCAAATACTCTTCCTCTTTTCATCTCCTCTCTCCCTCTTTGCCTCTCTTCTCCATGTTTCCCTCTTTCCCCTTTAAGCCCTCTCTTTCTTTCTATCTTCCCTTCGCTCTCTTCTATTCCCTTTTTCCCTCTCTATTCTAATCACAATTATCTATAAGTGTCCATATAATTTACAAATCTTAATTAACATTATAATAGTTGATATAAGATTTTACAAGTGCTTAGAGGTGAATTAGCAAGTGCACACGTGCATTTTAACAACTTCTAATAACAAAATAACGTAATAAGTGTGATTAAAAAACTTGACCCAATAAATATAAGCAATTTAACTTTAAGTTTTATCCTCATTAAATTATTTACATTGCATTAAATAGTATTAATTTTTTCATATTAATAAATAATTATAGGTTTGATAAAGTATTCAAAGAAATTGTGAGAGGAACAATGCACATGCTATATATTAGACTCTAGAATTTTACAATATGTAACTTTCAAAACCGTGCCTGGTAGGAAACAATGTATGTAACTTTGTAATGCCGCAAGTGATATTCCAAGCAACTCAAACAAGGATCATACTTGCATCAAATTTCTTACTTTTGTGATGTTAAGTTTTTCAATCACAGCAATATATCCTACTTTTTTCATATGGGTTTATAGTTCAATAGTAATATTTCAAAAGTAGGAAACATGATCATGTATGATCGAAAAACTTGATATAATGGATATAAAGAACTTCATCTAAGATTTTTCCTTCAAAATGTATGCATATACATATATATAAACACAAATTAGATGTGTTAATAAAAAACAAATAAAGAGTGAAAACTTACTTGGAACCAAGAACAACAAACCCAGAAATACTCCCAACTGCAGCAAGGGTTGTCCTCCACTTGGAAACTTGATCATCTGGTGGTAAGATTCTTTGTATGAGATCTTTAAATGATTCTCCAAAATGAGAAGTTTGATTTCGAATTTCTGATGGATCCACATCATAAAACACAGGTAGAACCACCTGACCATTTGATTTATAAACCTCCATGATTATCGCCAATTCCTCCAAACACCATTTAGATGCAGCATATTCCCTAGAGAGAATGGGGATTGCAATTTTTGAACTTCCAATTGCTTGCAATAGTTCCGTTTTGATATGATTGCCTCTTGGAAGTTCAACATCATCTTTGAAAACAATAATACCATTATTACATAGAGCCGAATAGAGATGCGAAGTAAAAGTTGTTCGAGTGTCTTCACCTCTAAAACTCAAGAACACTTCATACATATGACCTGAATGTCATATTCCAAAAATACATAATATCAATTAATGAAATTCCTATTTAAATTGATATAATTAAAATATTCTTATGATATTAAACATTTTTAGAATTTAAGATTATAGCATACCACATATATTATGGATAATAAGACTTCCTCCCGTCTTTAATATAATATCCACTTTAATAAACAAAACAAACCATCAATTGAATTTTATATTAAAGAAGAGAGGGGAGGGGTATTGCTACATGTCTGACAGTATGTAAATGTGTCCTTACAAAACCATGACCTACCTTGATTTCGAAGCTTGTTTTGTGAACTTTGACGTATTATTGTTCTTCCCATGAGTTGCAACACATTATGCATTTTAAGTTTGTTGTCATTGTCAATGGTTAAAAGGCTGCGATCCACAAGGGCTCTTATCCCAATGCTAGCATTGCATCCATGGCCATGCAACTTTTGTATCACATCATTCATGTCTTCTCCAATGTAAAATAAAACTATATTTAGAAATATTTCTTTTTCATTACTATCTAAAGTCTCAAAACTAAGGTTTAGTGCCTTGAATATATCAGGAGGGAGATCTGTTTTTAGTTTCATCAATGCCGACTCCCATCCTCTCAGTGACTTCCCAGCCAAAAAAGAGCCAAGGACTTTAAGCGCTAGCGGGAGTCCCTCAGCATAAGCAACCATTCTTCTGCTAGGTTCCATGAATTCCCCGCTAGGACTTGCTTCTTTAAATGCTTTTCTACTGAAAAGTTCAAGAGATTCTTCATCGCTCAAAAGTTTCATGCTATATACAAGGTCCACTTGAAAGGCCTCAAGTAGATGTAAATCTCTGGTTGTAATGACTATTCTGCTCCCTTTACCATAAGGCCTTCCGCATAAAGCATCTAGTTGCTCCAAGTCATTCACATCATCAAGCACAACAAGTCTTTTAGTAAAGTTAGCTCTTTCCTCGTGTTCTGCTGCTTCAATCTCATCTACTACTATACCTGTTGCTATTGTTGAAAGAAGTTTTCCTTTTAAGTAAATTTCGCCTTTCCGCTCCCATTGTTCCCTGACATTAGAAAGGAAGCATATATACTCGAACTCGTACTGAATGTGGTCAAAAATGAGTCTGGCAAGAGTTGTTTTGCCAATACCACCCATTCCCCATATCCCTATGGAGACCACATCTTCTGATTCATGCTTTTGAAGCATTCGGATCACTTCCTGCACTTGAGAACTCACCCCAACAAGGCCTTCTGTGGCAAATGGGCCTTTTCTGTCCAATATTTGACGAACACGCGTAACAATATTCTGAATAACCTCACTTTCAGTCCTGAGAATTAATTATAAACAAAGAAAAGCAGAAAGGGATCATTCATTAATTAAGCATCACTACAAACATAAAAGCAGAAAAATGGTATCAAGAGCGCAACACATATTTAGATAAAGAAATATAAAGACACTAGCATTCATAGTTTTATCATCTTCACACCTTCGTGGAATTAAAATAATACAAATCCAATCACAGGAGAGTATGCTTTCATTACATAGCATGAATGAAAGGGAATTATGCGTGTCTTATATCCTACTAAAGTTGTTACCTGTTAAAAGTTTCAGTGATGACAAACATGTAATAAATGATCAAGTTACATTGTGATTATAAACTACGTGCTTAGTTGATTGCTATAAGTTTTGACTTCAAAACACTCATTAAAAACATATGACTATAGCTTAAAAACCCATGCTTTAACAATAATAATACTCCTTCATATCCTTAATATAAATACTAGATTAAGAGTTCACTTTCATCCTAAATATAATACCCTAATCCATTTCATCTCCCAAATTTATAATTTTCCCTCAAAAGTATTCTTACTTGGTTGTACATGTTAAGGTGTTCCACCAAAGAGTAATTCCAATGTATATAATTAATAAAGATATTTTAGGAAAGTCTAACACCCATTTATTATATACAACTAACATGACTTCTTTAATATCCTTTAATCAGTTATTTAACTTTTCTATTAAGAACTAGAGGTATTTATTACTATTATTATTCAACTAAAAGCCATTCAGTTCGGAGCCCGCACATAATTCATTTTATGAATCAACATCACACTTATCTTAACAAGTAATTGTTAATTATAGCGACAAGAATCCCCCCCCCCCAAAAAAAAAAACACACCCAAAAAAAAAACACACACACACACAAACACACAAATATTAGCAAAATTGAAAATGAAAAAGCGCAAAACAAAAGGAAAAATAAATTACTTTGACTTGAAAATTGACATATCAAATCCATAATTGCATCCGGCTTCACTGAGAGCTGTCTTCCACCTTGAGACTTCTTTTTCAGTGGGTGAAATTCTTTGTATAAAATCTCGAAATGCTTGTCCAAATGTAGATTCTTGATTACGAACATCAGATCGATCCAAATCATAGAAAATGGGAAGAACTACCTGATCATATGCTCTGCGAAACTCCATGATTTTTGTAAGTTCCTCGAGGCACTTTCTTGAACTAGCATAATGGTTAGAGAATATGATGATTGAAATTTCAGAACCTTCAACAGTGCTTCGCAATAATTCAATCGAGATATCATCTTTGAGAACAGAAATTCCAGCTTTCTTCAGGGATGAGTACAGATGGTAAGAAAAAGATTCTTGAATATCTTCGTCTCTGTTATAACTCAATAACACTTCATATTTATTGCCTGCACTTTAAGTTACACAAACACACAAAAAGATCTCTACAGGTTACTAGTTATTGTTAATGGCATAAAAAATTGTAAATATAGTCAAGGACCAAAAGACAATTCATTGGCCATCATACCCTAAAATATAATGTTTGTCATTTTTTTTTGTTTCTTCCTTTTCTTATTGTGTTCTTTACCCCCCACCCTAACAAAAAAGAAAACCAACACCGTACTCAGCTGTAGAATCAATTGTGCAATTCAATGAAAGACACATTTTGTCTAAGTGCAGAATCGAATTTTTAGCCCATTGGCAAAATCATGCGTTTTCCCCTTTTCTATAGAAATCGTCAGGGCGTTTTGCCTGAAAAGAAGAATCCCATTTTATTTTTTTAAAAAATAATACACACACACAGACACTTATTTATTAGTAGTCTTACTTTTTAATATTTTGTGAGTTTGGAAAGTAATTTTGTAATATAAAAATCATAAGATAATACACAGACACTTATTTATTGGTATTCTTACTTTTTAATATTTTGTAAGTTTGGAAAGTAATTTTGTAATCTAAAAATCATATGATAATAAATTATTTATAATTATTTATCGTTTTTAAAAAAATCCAGAAGCTTGTCAATTAACAAAATCTAATTTTGCAGTCGGAGCCGAGGATGCTGGAAGCTTCGATTTTGTCTCAAATCAGTTTGAATCCCAGGTAGGAATAAGAATAGGAGAAAATAAGAGGAATTTCAAAAGGCCATAAATTCTAGAAATTCCAAAAAAAAAAAAAAGCAGAGAGATAAAGTTTCTTGGTAGGAATTAATTTATTTTCTGTTGCTCAAAGCGTCCCTCTGTGATTTCCTTTTAATACACCAATTTTATTTTCTGAGTGAGGGATAGAAAATATATTCCCACGAAAAGTGAAAAGGGCTTATTGTTGGAAAAAATAAAAAGGAAAAAAATAATGCAAAACTTTCTAAAGTTGCACCTTGTTTTTAATTAAACTCTTAAAGTTTCACCATATTCTAATAATCCTGTAGTTTTTTAATCAAATTTTATAGTTTCACTTAATTTCTAAGAAGGTCTCTAGGGTTTTTTCTTTCTATTATTAATTAGTCATCACCTATAATAATTGGATTAAAAGTCAAGCAAAACTTTACGCACTTGATAAAAAGAATTAAAAAATAACTACTAATTAAATTAGGTGAACATTAGAAGGACATGATAAAAAAACATCACGACCTGATTTCCTGATTAGAATATACGCAAAATTGGGGAAAAAAAAGATTAGAATATAAGTAAAAAGGAGATTAATTTTTTCAATTGAGAGAGAGAGAGGGAAAAAAAAAAGATTAGAATATAAGTACCTTGCTGGCTCAAAGGCTTACACACCAGATCCGTGGAATCTTCCGTGGGTACAGGCTTCAAACTTACTGGAGTGTTGGAGCTATCAATAATAGTTTCTTTCTGAAGAAGAAGAAGAAGAGTCCGTTAAAACTTAGAACTAGATCAACAAGCATCATCATCATCAATCAAACCAAAAGCAGAAAGTTACCTGTGAATTTCTGGGTTGGCGACACAGAGACGACGAATCTTGTTTACGACAAAGACAAGCGAAAAGGGAGAGAGATTTATGAGGCTTTTGCTGATCCTGCAGAGAGAGAGAGAGAGAGAGAGAGAGGAATGAGAGAAAACAAAGGGTTGATGATCAATGATTAACAAGCATTAAGATATCAAACTAAAATTAAATAACCAATTCAAAATAACTATAAACTCTGGTTAATTACCGAATCATGATTCTTGTGAGTGAGCAAACGAGAGCAACAACCCATATGGGAGCCTACGCTGAATTCGTCTCTTCTGTACTGTTACCTTACCAAATTAAGTTTTCGAAGTGCTGAAGCATTTTGTTTCTAACAAGTCTCTAGGTTCAGAACACACGAAGGTGGAGATAATTTATTTATTAAGTAATTTTAAATTTAAATTTGACGCCGACGTACAAGATTGACTTTACTCCAATTATCAGTTGTCCGTTTGCGTGTACTGTGAAAGCTGATTTTTCAAATGTGTGGGGTCAGGAATGAATGAGAAAGGTGTGTTGAAGGCAATTCCTATTTCTCTTCATCATGGGCGGCGGGGCGCGCGCTTGCTTACATTTAATTTGGCATAACCTACCCTGATCGTTTGGTATCCAAACTTCGCTCTCAACAATTTTGAGTTAATCAGTAAAGGCATTCATTCAAGTTCATTTTAATTGGTGTTTAAGAATATATATATATATATATGTTCAACAGTGAGTGTTGATACACACACACATCATCTGTATTTAAATGAACATGCATCCATATATGTAAAAGCCCTTTTGCCTATATGGTTAATTGGATTTTTTCTGTCATGTTTATGATTCAAGGATGCAGTCAAAGAGGTTTTGGCTTTAGTTCTCTTCGGGGAGACAATGATCCTCATTAACGGAATTTTAAAGGTAAAGGGTCTTCAATATTATTTGAAGTTCCTCAAATTATTGAGAAAATATTAAAAGGACTGATTCTGTGCATAATATTTGTCTTCTGAAGACATAAAATCTGTATATCCCCGTTAGTGTCTTGGTATCGAACTGTACAAAGGCTACCATGAAACTTTACCAGAAAGATGCAACAACTGTTGTTTCAAAGGAACAAGATAATTGGCAAGAATAGTTTCTAATTTAGAGTCTGGGGTAATAGAATGGAGATTATAGGCATTTTTGCAAGTGAATTGAGAGTGAAAAATACACTTGTCTGTTTGGTATATGATAAAGATGTTAATTAGCAACAGAATCATGTATTGAACGTCTCCAACAACAACAACATATTTGTATGGATAGTCTTGGATGTGAAAACATTAGCTCTACCAAAGTCCATGTTCAGACCCATACATTGTGTAGATAGTCTAGGAGCCTGGGAACAGAGTGAAGTTTATACCAGCACGTGTTATTTTAGTGGTCTATTGGGTTTGTTTCTGCACAAATATTTTTTGTTTATACAGAAGGTATTAAGCTTTTGGCCTATCTGGTATATGAGCTGTATGCATGTTCATGTATGAAGTATGGGACTGCATGTGTCTGGGTAATGGGTAAGAGGATCTTAGTGAATAAAACAAAAATAATAACAGAAAGCATTACTGTGTGTGTGTGTGTGTGTGTGTGTGTGTGTG
>QFDD01003954.1:0-19027 GCA_006871305.1 Vachellia collinsii
GGAAAAGGGGAGGTTGGTCTCCTAGAAAATGCAAAATTTTTAAACTTTTTTAAATGGATGAAATTAATTCTCCAATAATCGATCCAGGTAAGCTTTTAAGATTCCTGAATCCTGACTAGAAACAGACAAAATGAAATTGGCTACCAACCAAAACTTCTGAAAAAGAGGACAAGAGCATGGAGCCCAGAAAGAGATTTGGAAGAGAGCATCCATATACAAGAAGGGAGAGATGTGCATGATTCAAGGGGCTTATGTGTAATGACCAAGTCATTGAAGATGCAACCCTTGAAGACGACATGTGGTGCCAAGTCAAGCTAGGCCAAATAATTCTTAAGCTGAAGATCAGGTCGCCCTACAAGCAAACTAGTAGAGTACTAAATGAATTGGACATCTTTGTTATTTATTTAGTTCATCTGCAAATTAACCTGCTCTTATGTAAAAATGAACAAGTTTTTAGAAGGACCACATACTAGCAGTTGACTGTCGGTGTTGAGTGACCTAGAAGAGGACAAGAGCGTGGAGCCCAAAAAAGAGATTGAAAGAGAGCATTCATACACGTGAAGGGAGAGACATGCAATGTTTCAAGGGGCCGGCTTATGTACGTGTAATGACCAAGTCATTGAAGATGAAGTGCTTGTTTGGTTCACTTTCAGAAGTGCTTCTAGAAACACTTTTACGTAGGTTGAAACAAAACTCCTAGAAACACTTTTACGTAGGTTGAAACAAAACTCCTCGCACATATTTATTTTGTATTGTGTACAATCATTTTTTAAAAGCTATTCCCAAACATATACAAAGCCCTTGAAGATGACATGTGGTGCCAAATCAAGTTAGGCTAGATAATTCTTTAGCTAAAGACCAGATCGCCGGAGAAGAAAACTGGTACAGTAAATTAATTGGACATCTTTGCTATCTATCTAGTTGGGCTGCAAATTAAACCTACGCGGATGTCAAAAAAGAATAAGTTCTTAAAAACCACCGTTGACTTTTGGTGTTGAGTAACCTAAGATTTTGAGGGCCAGCCCCTTTTTTAAGAGAACCTTTGCTAGTGGCACTTGTGACATCCTCTACCGAAGCTTCATCATTCATATTTTAGTATTTCTGAGAGGTTGATGGATATAAATTTACATCATCATTCATCGCCCTGCACATGTATGTTCACCGCATACTCATATGTACATATTGTGAAGTTTGTAATACTAATATCTCATTCCTCACCGAAGTATGAATGCAGTAAAAAATGACTATCAACTATACAACTCTGAGGCTCCACGTTGGCTTTGATCGATATTCCTATCTTGTCAACACTTGTGGTTTCGATGTTTTCGTAAAAATTAGATAAAGATTGCTAAGATTTTAAATTGTTAACCATGGATAATGTCTAAACAAAAACAATGGAGTCCAAACTTTTACTGCCCATACTTGTTTCCATTAAAAAAACAGAAGTAAAATCTCTCCAGTGAGTTTCACAATATCATGATGCTAAAGTTTGGTGGTTTATTCCACAAGTTCATTTCTGAACTTCCCCAACAATTGATCAGAATTCTCTGAGGACTATTATACAGCGAGTTGTTCCCTACATGTCAAAATCAAAACAAACTTGTCAACTGGCAATAGGTGGTGTGGGGAACTTTCTCTGTCGTCCTTTAGATATGGTCGAAATTGAAGAAGTGGATAATTCATCAGCCTGAGAGGTTGTAAAGTCAAAATAACTTGGCGTGGGTCCACCCTCGAAAGGCCTATCACTAGAGTCCATTTCACGCGTGACGCTAGTTGCCTAGTAACTTCAGCAAATACACCATGCAATATAAAATACTATAAAAAATTATGCACATGTTGCACATGAAGTCCATTCCAGTGAGGCTGAACACCAAGACTCCCGTTTTACTGGTTGGGGGGGGGGGAAGCTCCATATCCTTTATTTTGTTTAAAATTTTGAAAATGAGAATAGATATTTTAGCTCCTCTTTAAATTAAGGTTTTTTTTGGAAGAGTCAAACTTTTTCATAAGTTTACCCCCAACAATTTTTCTATTATTCCATTAAGGCTTTAAAGAAAAAATATTATTATAATTAAAAAATCTTGTGATAAAATTTTAAAAAATTATTATAACAAAAATATATTATTATAAAATTAATTAAAAATATTAATTATATAATTTTAATTTAAAATATATTATAAAAATAAATCAAAAATTTAAAAAATATATTTTTATAAAATTAGTTTACAAAAAATAAGTTATTATAGATAATAATATATTTTAACAAAATAAATAATAAATAAAAATATATTATTTTTAAATTAATTATAAATAAAAATCATAAAAATATAATTAAAACATATATTATACCAGTTAATTTAAAAATAAAAATTAATATTATTTTTTCAAAATATAATATTATATTCATTGTAAATAAAAATATTAATGCATTAAATAATGTTAATATATAAATTAATTTATATAAAATATGAATAAAAAAATATAAATTAATATATTAGGGTAAAATAGTAAATTATTATCACTCCTTCCTTTATCTTCACTCTTAAACCAAATAAGGGAAAATTAAAAACACCATTCCTTATCTCATTTTCAATCAAATTAAACAAAATAATCCTTTTCCTTACTATTCTTTACTAGGGGAGGGACGATTTATTCAAAAGAGCTGAGTGAATGTTATTAACTTTATTGTTGGAAGCGAGGGTTTGGTCCATTGGGAGGAGGGAAGGACAAAGGGATTAGTAATGGGAATACAGGTTGAGCCTGTGGGCCCAACTCATCAGTCAGCCAAAATTGGCAGGTAAAGAGCCCGCCCCCAGCCCGCCATAACCTTTTTTTCTTTTTTTATATTTTAAAAAATAAAATAATATGATATATGCATTTTTTTACATTTTTTATCTCAATATTTTTTTAGAAAGAAAAAAGTAACACTTAATTCTATTTTTTAGGATAAACAACACCTAATACATTTAAAAGTAGCATAATTATTTTATTTTTTTTATGTTAACTATCTATAATACTATATTTAAAATTACAATAAAATATTAATACTTATATATTTTTAAATTATAAGAAGATGTAGTGAAATAATATTATTTTTTTGGTCAAAATAAAATAATATTGTATAGTAAAAAAAGTTTTAATTATATTATATTTTATTTTTTATTAATTATTTTTTTTGGTGGGCCCGCCGTGGCGGGCTCGGGTTGGCATTTTGCCGGCCCGTTGGAGGAGGGGCGGGTTGAAGCGGGCCGGTTGCGGACTGACCCGCTTTCCCATCACTAAAAGGGACAATCGGACAAAAATAAAATTCACGGGTTTCCTACCTTTAAATTTTTCTAACCAAAGACATATAACTCCACTTCTACTCTCCACTGCCCAAACCTTCCCAGCGAAACCCCAAACAAGGCAAGACGCGTTTCACTAATTGCTACGCGCTAACGAATTGCTTTTCTTCTGAATGAAAATGAGGTCAAAATAAAATATAAAATACAGTGATTTTTTGTTTTTGTTTTGGCCAATAAGCAAGTTTCATTGCTTGAAACATTGGACTACAATAGTAACATCTATCAAGTTTAGAATATAGACAATAAAGCCAAATAAACAGGAAAAAAAAACAGATACCAACGACATCTTGGGTCCATTTATGCATTAATGTACACACACACACACACACATAATGGATATTTGTGGAAACTCTTGGTCTGAACTTTGAAGGGATCAAAGCCTGCAAAGCCGGGGCTGTTGATGGTTGACTAATGAATGTCATTGGATCATGCATTGCCCTCAAACGCTAGCTTTCATTCATTTGAGTAGCTGATGAACATCCGGATATCTGTCTCAGACGCCAACATGAAACTAAACTTGACTCTGGGTTCGTTACTGAGTTTGATGTGGCTTTCCTTACAGTCCACGGATGCAATTACCTACAACGAAACATTGGGGATGGGTCAAAATCTTGGAACCTCAGATACCTTGGTGTCTGCTAACGGCTACTTCGAACTGGGGTTTTTCATCCGAGGGAATTCGACCAAGTACTATGTGGGGATTTGGTTTAGGAAAGTTCCTAAAAACAACATTGTTTGGGTTGCAAACAGAAAGGTCGCAGCCAGTGATTCCAATGCCGTTCTCGCTGTTGCTGACAATGGAAATCTTGCCGTCAAGAATGACGGAATGGTATACTTCATCACTAACTTTTCCGACATCAGCAGTACTCATGCTATGCTCTTGGATTCTGGTAATCTCCTGCTGATGAACAACTCCAACTTGAACGTTTTGTGGCAAAGTTTCGACAACCCCACGAATACCCTTTTGCCTGGAATGAAGGTAGGATCTGAATCTAAATCTGGAATGAGTTGGCGGTTGACATCGTGGGCAAGTGTGGAAGACCCAAGTCCTGGAAATTTTTCTCTTGAAGTTAACTTGTCCACGGAGGGCGAGGCGCTAGTCATCAGGAGGGATTCCGAGATATACTGGATTGGTGATGAGCTAACTAATTTCACGTTTCAAAGTATTAATAATCGAGACCCTGCTTCATGGGAAACGGGCTCTTCCTATTTGACTTGGAATGGGGACTATACCTCTCGATTGGTTCTGGAAGTTTCTGGAGAGCTTAACCAGCAATTTTGGTCACAAGATACCATGCAGTGGGTTTCTTTACTGTCATCCAAGTGCGGCAGAGACACAACCTGTGGAAATTTTGGCATTTGTAACCCACAAGCCACTGATCCCTGTGAGTGCCTCCAAGGATTTAAGCCGTACGATGAAGATTCTTGGAACAAGGGGGATACATCAGCTGGTTGTGTGAGGAAAAACAAGTTATGCAGTAGCACGAGCAGTGATGGAATGGGCGAAGGGTTTTTACTGGTGAAAAGAGTGGATTTTTCGTCAGATAGTCCGCTTGCCTTCAACACTCAGAATGCTCTCACATGTCGGAGAGATTGCTCAATCAATTGTTCATGCGTTGCTTATGCTTACGATGTTAAGGGTCGTTGCTTGTTTTGGCTTGATCAAGTGTTGAATCTGAAGAACATCTCGGTTGACGTAAGAGATGATAATTCTAGACCAAGTTTCGTTCTCAAATTGGCTCTCTCTGACTTGATTAGCAATGGTATGATGAAGGAAGCTCTTGTGACTTGGCATAATTGGTTGGTCCTTCTTCCTTCTTTCCCCATGATGGTTGCTATTTGATTATCGTTCTGTGCAGTGCCGAATGCAGGGAATAATCCAGATCATAAGTCTAATCTAAGTCGAAAGACGTTGCTGACAGTTGTGATAGTCATCTTATTTGTAGCATTGCTTATAGTAGCTCCATTGGTTTACTACTTCCGGAGAAGAAAGCTTAGGGGACAAGGTAAGACAAACTGATAAAATTAGGAATATGAACGTTAATAATATGAAGTTACAGAAATATCACATCTACAAACTTTCACTTTCTAGGGGAGGATCTGCTATTGTTCGATCCAGGCATGAGCATGAAAGTTGAGAGCTCCGATCTTGCTGATGTCGATAAGGTTGGAAAAGTCAACAAGAGGGATGTCAAATTGCCATTGTTTAGTTTTGCGAGTGTTTCTGCAGCAACTAATAACTTTTCACATGAAAATAAGCTTGGTGAGGGTGGCTTTGGACCCGTTTATAAGGTAAGATGCAAGTTCAAATCTTATGGATCTTCACCAGTAAGTGCTGCTTGAAATCAATAGAGCACCTGAAGATTAATGTGCAGGGTAAGCTGTTGAATGGGGATGAGGTTGCTGTCAAAAGGCTATCTGCAAGATCTGGTCAAGGATGGGAGGAGTTGAAAAATGAAGCAGTGCTCATTGCAAAACTCCAACACAACAACCTTGTCAGGCTTCTGGGTTGCTGCGTTGAACGTGATGAAAAGATGCTTATTTATGAATTCATGCCAAACAAAAGCTTGGATTATTTTCTTTTTGGTTTGTACTTTGCTGTCTCTCAAAACTCCTTACATATAAATTGAATGTGGAATCTTCTCGTTTTATATTTAACTGGCCTAATCTATAGTGATACAAAACAGATGCAACAAAAAGCAGGAGTGTAGATTGGAACACCCGAATTCGGATAATTGATGGGATTGCCCAAGGTCTTCTTTATCTACACCAATATTCTAGATTCCGAATCATTCACAGAGATCTAAAAGTTAGCAATATTTTGTTGGACATCGACATGAATCCCAAAATATCAGATTTTGGAATGGCAAGACTATTTGGTGAAAATGAATCTCAAGCAAATACAAACCGGATAGTTGGCACATAGTAAGTATAGTCGGAAAATTCTTGTAATGTATCAAGAGAAATGTTTAAGCCGATCAAATCAATAGCAAATAGACATAGAAACATGTAACGAGTGTATTTCACTAATAAGTATCTTATTTGTTTCTTTTTCAGTGGTTATATGTCTCCTGAATACGCATTAGAAGGGATTTTTTCTATGAAATCAGATGTGTTTAGTTTTGGAGTTCTTTTGTTGGAAATAATAAGTGGCAAAAAGAATACTGGTTTGTATAACACAAACTCCCTCAATCTTCTTGGATACGTAAGTATCTAGCTCAGATTCATTCTCTTATTTCTGCAAGTTCAGAATTGAATATATAAAAGTTGTGATTTCTAGAAACCCGTAGAGATCAGTTGCTTATATATCGACATTTTGATTTTTTTTTTAATTTGTGTGTGGCTTTAAAGGCATGGGACCTATGGACGAGTGGGAGAGGGACAGAGCTGATGGATCCAGCGTTAGTGGAGCCATCCATAAACAGAATGGTGGTACTAAGATATGTGAACATAGCACTGCTCTGTGTTCAAGAAAGTGCAGAAGACAGACCGACCATGTCCCATGTCGTTTCAATGATTGGGAATCAGAGTATAGTACTGCCTTTTCCTATGCCCGTAGCTTTCCTAAACGTAAGAGGAATCAGGAATTCAAGATCAGATGGAAGCTCATCAGATAATGTTTCTATCAACAACATGACGGCTTCTGTTATGGAAGCAAGATGAGTTTGGACTTCACATGTGTATATTACTTCTTATCAAACATTGAAGGTTTTCATCATAGGATGTTTTACCTTCATTCTCTGTTATATCTCAATATATATACTTGTATCAGTATCGGGAATCGAGTAAAAGGATCAACAAGGAAGTCAAAGACATTTTGTATTATTTACGTATATAGTTGACAAAAATTCTGCAGGTCTTTACCACGCCACTTCTGCTGTACTCATACACATGGAGGGAGAGAGAGAAGATACAAATCAAAATTGAAATGTTATATTTTCTTTAGTGTTCTATTACTCTTTATATTGATCCAATCATCCATAAAAGCCGCCCTTTTGGATCTTATTACTCTTTTTTTCTTTTGGTTGGAATAAGCAGTTTATTTTCTTGGAATATAAGGCCACAGGGGAAGCCGTGCAGAAGACAACAAAGTCGGATTAGATTAGGGTCCAATAAATTCTTATACTTCAAGATTGAATAATGAAAAACCGTTTTATGAAACGTATAATGATATTTAGCATGTTAAGTGAGCCGGTCTGCAAATTCATTAGTTTCTCTAAACATGTACTCAATAATAACGATCCAATGCAAGGAGATTTTTTTTTTTTTTAATCTTTTTGATGGAGCTATAAATAGAGTGGTTCGGGGAGGAAATTGTTGTGAATAAGTGTGAGAGTTTCTACCGAATCAGCAAACAAAATTGCATTTTAGCACTTATGTAATATATTTTTGTCATCCTCATGATAGTTTAAGCTGACAATTTCGGAAAACCGTGGACAGAACAACAACACAAGGCCAAAAAGAAAAAAGAAGACCACTCACCACCCTTTTCTTGACTGTTCTTCCCTGGGCTGCGAGAGACTTTAGGTGGTTGAGGCAGCCTTTTAATACCCTCCAATAAATCATTCTTCAATTTTTCCCGATAATATTATTATTCATTATAATTTCCCTTCTAAAATTCTAAAATTTAGTGGTAGTATGGTGAAAGTTACAACTTAGTTGAAAGGTGAAATCTGAAATAAGATTCAAACTAAGGAACTAGTTTGATTCTCACAGTTCGGCTATGGAGACCCAGTCCAACCGTATCTGATTAGGATAGATAATTTAAGCATATTGATTAGCAGTAGCACCATCTAATCCTCTTGCTGTGCCTTTCTTTCTCCTCCTGAAAAAAGTTATTGATCTTTGTATCTAATCACATTATATGTCTTGGACGGAAGATGACTGAGAATTAAGAAAGGAAAAAAAGAACAAAGATATACATATAAAATATAATGCTGCGTTACGCTTATATGGATTACAGCTAGTTGGAGTATAATCACTGGTCTGGCACATGTTTGGGGGAAAAGAACGGTACAAAGCGACGCAGGGAATAGTGATAGATTAGTTTAATTGATAAAAGGGGAAAAAACAAACAAAACAGAAAACGCAAAACCAAAACACGCGTGAAGGATTCTCTATAATCAAATAGTCAATACTTCAAGGAAGGCTGCTCATGCTTGAACGGGTGATGATTCTCTGCAATCCGTTTGCGCTTTATGCTTTCTCCCCTCGTCTGATCTAATTTTAGTCTCTAATACAAATTGGCTCCCGAAGTTTCTCTCCAATCCGTGTTGCCCTCTGTACTTAAATACTTCTCTTAATTATGTTCTCTGCATCATTATCATGAAGCAACTCCACATTCGTCTACTTTATGTAGCAATTGCCTCTAGCTAATCTTTGCTCACCTAGGTAAACCACAATGTGGATAATATTCTTGTTATTTTAGATTAAATGCGAATAGTAAGAATTGTTTTTTGAAAATCCCCTTGAAAAGCGCTGTAAAAATCATTTATTTGCTGTATTGCAGGCAGTTCATGAAGCGATGGAGAAATGAAGGCATAGAAAAAGCGTACTTCGATTGAAGATGTCACAAACAGCAACAAATCATGCACTGAAAACACTTTTTTCGCTGATACCCACATCCTTTAACCCATTACCTTTCAACCGTCGCATCTCTGTCTCTTGCTTCCTTGACCTTGCCTGGGTGGCAAAAAGCTTTAGATCAGTGCATTGAATGGTGATGAAGAATTTTGTTGTACTGCCTATTTGCATTGTTTTGCTCTTCATAAGAACCTCCATTTCATTAGACAGGATCACTCGGAGCCAACCTTTAAGAGATGGTGAGACCTTAGTTTCAAGTGTAGGAGTATTTGAGATGGGCTTCTTCAGTCCAGGAAAATCGAAGAACCGATACTTAGGTATATGGTACAAACGTATTTCTCCTTTGACTGTGGTGTGGGTAGCCAATAGAGAAGCACCGATAAGTGATAGCCCAGGAAATTTAGTAGTAAACGATCGAGGAATTCTTGCCCTGGTTGATTGCACAAATAGGATTGTTTGGTCGTCTAATAGTTCTACAGTAGCTGAGATTGAGAAGCCAATTGTACAGCTCTTGGACACAGGAAATCTTATTATTAGTGACCAAAAATACAGTAATAAGGACCACTTCATATGGCAGAGTTTTGATTACCCCTGTGATACCTTATTGCCAGGAATGAAGCTTGGATATAACCTAGTCACTGGTCTGAATAGGTTCCTATCTTCTTGGACAAGTCCAGATGATCCTGGTCAAGGGGAACATATACTGAAATTAGACCCTCGAGGATATCCACAATCATTTCAATTAAGGGGTAATGTCTTCCAGTTCAGAGCTGGGTCATGGAATGGCCTTTGTTTTACTGGATATCCAGTTCAGAAACAAAATCCAGTATACAAGGCTAAGTTTGTTTTCAATGATAAAGAGGCATATTACGAGTATGAACCCGTGAATAGTTCAGTTTACACCAGAATTACAATGTCTCCTTCGGGCATTGGGAAGCGTTTGGTATGGAGTAATAAAAAAGGCATATGGGAGATTATCTCAGCTAACATGGCAGATCAGTGTGACAATTATGGCTTGTGCGGGGCATACTCTATCTGCGATTTTAGCAGCTCCAGGGTCTGTGAGTGCTTGAAAGGATTTGTACCCAAAAATAAGGAACAGTGGAATATATCAGATTGGTCTGGTGGGTGCGTTCGAAGTGTTCTATTGGATTGTAATAGTTTAGATGGCTTCCGGAGGTATAGAGGAGTGAAATTGCCAGACACATCTTCTTCCCAGTTTAATAAGACCATGAGCCTTGATGAATGTCAGCAATCATGTCTGAAAAATTGTTCTTGTACAGCATATGCAAATTTGGATATCCGTGATGGAGGAAGTGGCTGCTTACTTTGGTTTAAAGATCTGATTGACATGAAGCAATTACCGCAAGGAGGACAAGACATTTTTATTCGTGTCCCCGCTTCAGAGCAAGGTGCACTCTTCTTCCTTATTCATATTTTCTTTTCTTTTGTGTTCTCTTCCTATCAGATGCAAACCACTTCTAGAGTTGATATTGAACCACTGATAATAATTCAGAGTGTAGGCCTAATGGAGAGATAATTTCCATGATGATATTGACAGCCATTTCTGTTCTGCTATATGAAATGCCATCCACGAGTGACAACAACAATAGCTAAAACAAGAATGAGAGTTAAAAGCTTTTGATATTTGATCATATGCAAAAAAATTCTGTGCTTTTTGATAAATTTTTAGTTCATTTCCATCCACTGACAATGTTGTCTGAAGCATCAAGTGATAATTGTAGTTTGATTTTATCAGATCTTGTTCTCTAGTTGTTAGCATTAATTGAAACATTGTGATCCAACTGGCAACTAATAATACTGTCCATTTGGCAGACTTTTTTGAGAATAAACGCTATGGGAATATCAATAAGAGAAAGCTCCTAGGAATTGCAGTTGGTTCTGTTACAATAAACATGGGCATGATGCTTATAATTTTTGTATTGATTAGATGTGTATGGAAAAGGAAGCTCAAAAAGTCAGGTGAGCTTCAACATCTTCTGAGATCTGAGATAGTCACCCAGAAAGCACAAAAAGGAGATATGTTTTGTTATGGTGCTTAATTTTTGGAATTTGTCATTTTAAACCGTTGCAGTGATGACAAAAAAATATTATAGGAATCCTTATTACGACAAATTAAGAATGGAAGACACAGATCTACAAATATTTGATTTGTCAATTATAGCTAAAGCCACTAACAACTTTTCAAGCACCAATAAATTGGGAGAAGGTGGTTTTGGACCAGTCTACAAGGTAATATAACATTTTCTTTTCTTTTTTAACTTAATGTTGTTCAAATAAGTATATTTCAATTTTCTTGGGGATTTCTGACTATTCTGTATGATGATTTGAAGGGTGTTTTGGGGCATGGACAAGAATTAGCTGTGAAAAGGCTATCTAAGAATTCTGTTCAAGGTGTTGAAGAGTTCAAAAATGAAGTTTTGTTGATAGCCAAACTTCAACATCGTAATCTTGTGAAGCTTCTTGGTTGTTGCATCGAGAGAGAAGAAAAATTGTTGATCTATGAATACATGCCGAACAAAAGTCTGGACCACTTTATTTTTGGTATGAACCTTTATAGGTTACACTTCAACATCTTTGGCAATGCTCTGTTTTCTTATCTTTAGTTTTTGAACACTATGACCGCAAGACGTATGCTTAATGTGTCTTTGTAATTCAATAGATGAAACTAAAGGCAAGTTGTTGGATTGGACATTACGCTTCCACATTATTAATGGAATTGCTCGTGGACTTCTCTACCTTCATCAGGATTCAAGATTGAGAGTTATTCACAGAGATTTGAAAACCAGCAATATTTTACTAGATACAAATTTAAATCCAAAAATTTCAGATTTTGATCTAGCTCGTACATTATGGGGAGATCAAATTGACGCCAAAACAAACAGGATAGCTGGAACATAGTAAGATTTCCTTTTCATGATTCATTGTCCTATGTTACTGTATTTACATAAAACTTAATTCAATTTACACATTATTTTTACAGTGGTTATATGCCTCCTGAATATGCTGTTCATGGACATTTCTCAATAAAATCAGATGTTTTCAGCCTTGGAGTAATAGTATTAGAAATAATCAGTGGGAAGAAGAATAAAGAATTTTCAGATTTAGAAAACTTGAACCTTCTTGGATATGTAAGTATAATGATTTAACTTCCTACCTGACTCTTTGAATCAGAATATGGCTTTTACCTCACTAACACGATTCCTACTCTTTCAGGCATGGAGACTATGGGAAGAAGGAATGGCTTTGGAATTAATGGATCAAGCATTAGGAGAAAGATTCAATCCATATGAAGTCATACAATGCATACAAGTGGCCCTGTTATGTGTACAACAAAGACCAGAAGATAGACCAGACATGTCTTCTGTGGTTTTAATGCTGAATGGAGAGAAATCATTGCCTGACCCACATGTTCCTGCTTTCTACATTGAAAGGAAAATAACTAGAGCAGATTGTTCCTTAGAAAAATACAAACCTTCCTCACCAAATGAAATGTCCCTTACAATATTTGAGGCAAGATAGTACTCTTTCATGTCCTATTTATAAGAAAAATTCTGTCGCATAAAGTTGTAAAAAAAGACACTGATGATGGCTTGTGCTAAGAGACATTCTTTACAACAAACACAAGAGTATCAGCTTCTATAAACAAACGTGCTTTACAACTGCTACATGGAATACCATCTACCAAGGGTCAATTTGACTAGCTGTGACATCATTTATTGAAGATGATTTATAGACACTTGACGATGAACCATCACCTACTAAATCTCTTTCAGTAAAACACACAGGCATCTTAGGTTGAGGTAACGAGGATTCACTACTCAGCATCATAACTACGGACAACATGCTTGGTCTTTCTTCTGGACTTCTTTGCACACATAGAAGACCCACATGAATTGATCTTACCAATTCAGACGTATCTATTGATTCCAATATCGCTGCATCAACTATTTCAAGGCATCTTCCTTGTCCGAATGGTCTCCATACCTGCATATAAATTCAGCCCTTTAATTAAAACTAGGTGTATATCTAGGAATTTTTTTTTCTGAAAATCCATAAGCTTACGTGCCCCAAAAGGTTGTAGTTATGATCTTCATGAGAGAATCCTTTATTTCTCTTCCCATTTATTATCTCTAGCACAATTACGCCAAAACTAAACACATTAGATTTCGTTGAGAATGGTCCACCAATCAGATACTCTGGTGACACATAGCCACTGCATGTAATATACATCAACAAATTCAGAAGAAGCAATAGAATGTGTGTTTAATCATAGGTCATTATTGATACAACACTTGCTATGTTCCAATCACATGCTTTGTCTTTGCTTCATTTTCTTCCCCTCCAAAGCTTCTAGCCAATCCAAAATCTGAAATTTTTGAAGTCAATTCAGCATTTAGCAGAACATTTCCAACTTTTAGATCTCTATGAACAACACCATGCCTTGAGTCTTAATGAAGATAGAGAAGACCTCGAGCAATTCTCTTAATTATGCGATTACGCTTAGACCAATTTAGTAGCTGGCGTCTTCCATTATCTGTCCAAAATGCAACTTCTTTTAAAGTCTTTCTTACCTTAATTTTATGATAGCTAGATTCTGCCTATAATTTATGTGATTGTATTTATGGCGGGATATCATCAAGTTTAAACTGACCAAATATAAAGAAGTCTAGGCTTTTATTAGGCATAAATTCATAAACCAGCATCATTTCCTCAGCCTGGATGCAGCATCCAAGAAGCCTCACTAAATTCCTGTGCTGAAGTTTGGCAGTGTGGATAACTTCATTCTAGAGCTCTTGAAGTCCTTGCCGAGAAGTCTTTGAGAGCCGCTTAGCAGCTATTTCTCTTCCATCTTCTAGCCTCCCCTGAATATTGTGATAATTTGAACATCACAAAGGTTGCATACTTGCATACGATCCTCATTTTGAGGTTTGACAGATTTAAACTTTTGATCATTCTGTGGGCTTTATTACATGGTTGAATATTCATTCTATGTTTAGGAGATGATGACATTCAATGAGATATGTATCTTATAAACAGGTCCACAATCACCTTATCCAATTATGTTACTAGTTGAAAGCAGAATTAAGTGTATCCATATCAACTAAGGGTAGTTCTAGGTCTTCATTCTGGCACTCAGAAATTGCATCTGCATCTTTTGTCTGAATTACCTCTCTGCTCTCCTGCTAACTGCTAAGCAATAAACATATAAATGATGTGAAAACAGAAAATAAGAAAGAAAGAAAGAAGAAAGTGAAAAGCATAAATATGATCCGCCTTTCTGGGAAAAAATGAAAACGAGGATGTAGAACAAAACAAGGCTATAAACCTAGTGGCGAGTGGTTTATTCTTTCAACATCCACCCATGGTAAACCCTACGGAATCACATATTTTGGTCACTTAACTCGTAAGGGAAGGACTTACTGGCTTCCTGGGGGTTCTTCCATCTATAAACGAAGAAGGCTAGGCATAGGGTTAAGACTCCTAAAGACAAAATGGAACTGATGACTACAGCTGCTTTTTTCTGGATGCTGGGTGTATGATTCCACATCTTTTCTTCAACAACACCTAGAATGCAAACAAGAATCTGTACAACATTATAAGAAAAAGAAGTAGTAGTAGCAGTAATAGTGAGCATAAACTAACAGATAGGTCATTATTAGGCTTATATAGATTAAATTCCCGTGATTAGTTGATGGACAAGTTTGTCTTCAAAAGTAATACAATTCTTATAAGTTAATCCGTTTGGCTTCCTTGAGTCCATTGGACAGTAAGACCAATAATACAACAAAATTACTCTTTTTTAGGTAACTCAAGTACATGTTACAATTCAAATACTGATTTCTTTGGGGTAAAAAAATAACTTTAAGGCGGAAGATACCCTGTACCTAGTTCTGCTTGGACCATACTTATGTAAATATCTTGTTGAGGTTCAGTTCATTGCACTATGTCATAAAGATCACCAAACCACATCAAACACCCGGTTGTTCCTTCACAGGTATTTAATCCTACATAAGCTGAAAACAAACAATTATTCAAGCACCAATTCTCACAGTCCTTGAAGTTCATACTTGAATTAAACTAAGACCTCTCTGTGTTTGGTAATTTCAGACTAGAAAAATTCAAGAACCCGTCTCCATAGCAACTCGAAGGAGTTCTTCTAACACACCCACCGAACCAGTCCCCTTCATTCCATTCTCTGGTGCTTTTAGGCACAAATCCTTCCAAGCAACTGCAACTTGCGAAGTTGTTATTGTTGCCATTAGCATTAGCTCCTCACTGTGCATGGTTATCACATGCAGCTTCTGGTATGGAGGCAAATAGGGTCCAACCAGATTAGGACTATTCCAACTATAACGGTGTAGTTTTCCATCTGGTGATACCACCATCCTCGAAAGAACGGACACATTAACAAGCTCAAATTCGTAGTATATCTTCATCGTTAGAGACATGACTGAAAGTGAACAGAGTGTTTTGTTTCATCTGAGGTACCCTAATAAATCCAAGACCACTCCATGACCCAAAACGAAATTTTTTCTTCCTACACTCCCTTAAAATGAATTCTGGATATGCATTCACATCGAGTTGATATGTGTATTCCCCTTTAGAAGGATCGTTAAGTGTATTCCATGATGGTAGGTACCGATTCATACCCATGATCAAATTGATCCCGAGCTTCATCCCTGGCAGGAGTGTATCACCTGGATAATCAAAACTCTGCCATAAGAAATATTTTGAGTTGTTGTTGCTTCCACTCTTCACTATGAGATTACCCGAAGCCCGTAGTTTCGCAACTGGGTTTTGTAGCAATATGACTGAGAAGGACTAAAATTCCAGAGCCATTGACTCTTAAAACTCCCGAGGAATCTTTGAGGGGATGGTCTCCATTAGCAACCCAAACTACAGTCGTCATTGGTCCTTTGTTATACCAAATTCCCAAATAGCGGTCATTGGTATTGTCTGGGCTGAAGAATCCAAGCGCGAAGCTTTCACCTGCTGAAACTATGGTGTCTCCATGAGGGGCTGATCTATGCTCATAGTGTCTCTGGCAGAGGAGGATGCAATATCATGCAGCAAAGGGAAACACAATAGAAGAAGGATGATTAAGCCTTCCATTCATTCGCCTATTCATGCAAAACAAGTTGAATATACACTTATATCAGAAAAATTAAACATGAAGACCCAGCAACAACTTAATTAATAGTCCAAAGAACCTTAATACCTAAAACTTGACAACAACATGGCATTTTCAATATATACTTGGGTGACAATTAACAGAATTCAATATATGATATTTGGCATGGTAGTGAAATCCTTTAAGAGGGGAAGAGGTAGACCAGATTCATTAATATGGAAGGGAAAAGGGTTGGAAGGTACTGGTATAATTAAAGTAGAAACGTCATAAAAAAAATGGTTCAAGACCTGCTTGATCAAGGTTTTCCTCGTACTGTTGTTGAGCTGTTCTTAGTTTTTTCACGTTAATCTTTAGAAGTGTATTTTACGGAAAGTTACTCTCAAATAGCAACAAATTTTTGGACTATCGATTGGCTTTTCACACTAGTAGGAATGAATGGTGTGTTACACACAGTGATGTCTTCTCTGGTGGAAGTATGAAGTGCTCATGATAAACATGAACCAGACAAATTAAAATCAGACGGTCGAATTAAATTTAATGTAATATTATTTTGTATATTTATATTTTGGTTAACGACCAAGAAGACTAGGGTAGAGACTTGTAAGTGGTGAGCCGAGTCAAGGTCAACAGAGCAGGGTCATTCATGGATGTTGAAGTACTTAAGTAAATTGTTTCGCTTTCACATGCAGATCAGCAAAAGCTGGCGAAACTTAATAAGAGCCTTGTCACCTATCACTGTTCTCAAATTAATGCATCCATTTCTTTTGTTTATGGGTTACTACTACTCGTAATCTTCTAGGGCTACCAGATTAACAAATATCATTATAAGACACTCCGATGTGGAAAACCGTTCCTTTTGTGGATGCCATGTGGATTGCCTCATCTTCTAGAGGCAAAGATCTGAAGCCAAAAAATCAAGTGTTGAAAAAGGTTCAGAAGAAAACAAAGTCAAGTTCAAAATAAAGAAAACTTGTGATCTAAATTAATTAAAAGAGAAGTACGAGTTAAAATAATTAATTAATAAAGTTAAAGAAGCTTAAATCGTATTTCCATATACTTAGATTGATAAGGTTAATTGAGCAATATGAAATCTTGTGAAAATAAATGTAAGAAAATAAAAGAGAACACTCAATAAAGTTAGTTAGACATTAAATCAAACAAAATGCTTATATAATTAATGTCAGTATGCAATGAATGTGACAAATATAATGCATCATTTTTTGTTTTTGTACTTAAGACTTTGGAAGAAGCAGGTTCTGGTTTCTGCCAAAAACTGATGAAAAATGAGCAATTTGAGCAACGAAGCCACTTTTGGATCCCAGTAACATGCATCAATCTTGTGGGAATAAACATGGATGGGATGAGTGAATGAGCCACCTGCAAGCACTCAACAGGGAAAACATTCAACAATGTTGCTTCTGAGGAGGAAAATAAATTAAGCAGCAAAGCTCCCACTTGTTCTATAGAGGGACAAAGGAGGTTAGGAGGCAACCTGTCAAAGTCAACAGGGCTAACGGCAGGTTAATCAATTTTAAGGCACAATTACATTGATGTTGTTGAAGTATGGTTATTTCACATTCAGAGCCTAGCAAAGGCTGTTGATAATCAAATTAAGAGGCTTGTTATATGGATGGATGGGCACAAACACAATCAAAGGCAAAGGGGGTCTTATTGTGGATTTGGATGTGACGTTTGTAAAAGTGGGTGGGATCAATAATCACACCTCAAAACAAAATAAAAATGATGAATCAAAATTTAAATGTCTGTTAAAAGATATGTTCAAATTTAATACCCGACAATATCTCAAACACGATTACCTCTAATAAGAGAATATATGTATTTAGTAAAAAAATAATAATGTAAGTGCGAAGCTTATCTACTTTTGCCTCCAACCACACTGTTTCCATCAATCTGTACTCTATTTAAAAATGTACAATTTTAAACCTTTTGTACCTTTATTTTAAAAACAAAATAAATTAAAAACGAGGCTTAGGTATTCTTTTATTGTCATACAATTCATCCAATAAAAATTTTAAGCATACACACACATTCTGTATTTACTTTTCAAACTTCTAAAAAATCAAAATAAAGTTTAAACTTTAAAATCGTACGTTTTCAAAAGTTTTGTTAAATAGTATTATATTTCAGTGGAAGTCAAAGTTCGGCCATGAAAAAGGCATTAAACACCAGACATTAACCATGCAATAAAAGACATCAATTTCTTCCAAGTTTAAGGAATGAAACATTAATATCCACTACAAAAAAAACATGAAATTAGCTACAAAATTACCGACGGAATTGTGGTTTCCGATGGAATTTACCACGGAATGACTTTCCGACGGAATTCGTTCCGTCGGAAATTTCATCGTCACAAAATGTTTATCGACGGAATTTTGATTCCGTCGGAAATTACCGACGGAATATTTCCGACGGAAATTCCGTCGGTAATTTGCCACGGAAAATTTCCGTGGCAAACTTTGCCACGGAATTTCCGACGGAATATTCCGTCGGAAATTTTGCCACGGAATTTTCCGTGGCAAATTTCTTTTTTTTTTTAAAATAAATAATAATGCCATGTGGCACCTCCGCCAGCCGCCACCTCACTCGAGCCCGTGCCACGTGGCACCTCCTGCAGCCGCCACGTGTCACCACCTGATAAATTCTCACTTTTGCCTCCTCCAGGATTCGAACCCCCGACCTCCTGTGCACGCGTGTGATACCTTGCCAGTTGAGCTGCGAGAATCTTGTATTTTCTAAACGCATATTTAAATATATATAATATTATACTACATATAACTTATTTATATATAATATTTATATGATTATTAATTTCATAATTTTTATTATTTTAAACAATATTAATTTTAATATAAAATTATTACAAATAAAATAAATATTATTTCTAATATTTTCATATTTAATATTGATTTTAATTAATATATTA
>QFDD01003955.1:0-21947 GCA_006871305.1 Vachellia collinsii
CAATTTCCTCAATAATCCACTCAAATCAGAACTTAATAAATACTAATAGTGGATATTATAATTCAGGATGTTATAGATCCAATTTTATTATATGGTTTATTTTGACTAGACAGACCAACTAGACCACTTTTTTTTTTTGGTGATAACCAACTAGACCACTTTAGATTGTACTAGATTGGATTAAACAAAGTACTTAATGAGAATTACAATAAAATAGCAATCTATGTGCCAATATATTAGGGATAAAATTGTATATTCATATGATAAATTGAATGAGGTAAGCTATACCAAGAGGATAAAATCTCTCTTTACCCTATATGCAAGATAGATGAGTAAATTTCATGGACTAAGACTCAATTCATTACAAAGTTATTATTAAACAGCAACAATAAATAAATTTAAACTACTAAATTTTGATCTTAACGGTTAAGAATGATAACAAAAAGTTTTTTTAGAGAGCTTTTTTTTATAGTTATAAACTGTTTATGTCAAATTTTGAGGTAATGACTAAATTACACTCTTCTAGGTGAGGAGTATTCGGTCAATAATAACATGGATCCTAATATGACCCACTTCATGAAAACAAGTGACCTGAAACGACAAAGTTCTATATATGACCAAGCATATAATATATATAATTATATTATATATGACCAAGCATAATATATATAAATAAAGCTCAAAATCTTATTGGGAAAATGTCCTACCAAAGTCTTGTACTTACATCCTCGTACAGTGCCAAATCATCCATATTGTCTTAAACAAAAATGGTCCAATTGTCTTTTTTATCCCACAAATACCTATTATTATGTATTTTTAATATAATTATATATATAGTAGCAGCTATATAATATATATGTATAGTAGCAGCTACAAGCAAGTAGTACGATCATTTATAGAACCATATAATATATATATATATATATATATATAGAGTAGCAGCTACAAGCAATGCTTGATTATTTTTACTTTAGACGCTTGATCTCGATAATGAACCTCTTCATAGCTTTAAGCAGCAAGTAGTACGGCACAACTATACCTTCCTCTCCTTTTGCACTCTGACTTGCAACATAATAGCTTACTCCGGGGCAGTGACCGGTTCCGATAGTTGCCGGTCCACTGTACGCTGCCTTACCCCACCCAAAATCCACCTCCCTAAACCCAAGATGCGAAGCATCTGACAAAATCCATGTTCCATGCGTAATATTGAAGTCGGGTCGTCCTTTAATGACCATAAGATCAGCACAGATTGTATATACTCTATTGTTGCCTGAGCTTTCGCCTTCTTCACCAACTCTAGGGCATACCATAACGGATTCTCACAGAGCTTCGCTGCGGTTGTGACTAAATCTAGGAACACAAAAGCATTGCCATAATAACCATGTGGCAATAATGGAGGATTTGAGTTGCCCTTTACATTATTGGCACACATAAAGCGAACCTCCTCGTAGGGTTCTAATTGCAATGCTTTAGTACGACAACACAAGAGGAAAGTCGTAAGAGCTTCAAACCTAGTAACGTGTTCAACTTCTTCTTCAAACAATTGACGAATGGCCTCCAGCTTTTTGGGTCCAAAGAAGAAAGATTGGTGAACCATGCTTTGTTGGGTCCATATTGGATTGTAAATATTAGGCACTTGCTCGTACTCATGATGCATGCCAGTGATTCGAGGTGGATCCCTTGCGGATAGCAGCTCTCTCCGCCAAACTGGAGGAGTCGAAAGTTCACATGCACCCCCGGCGATCTCCGCCATGGTGTTTAGGAATTGGACTATACCAGCACCGTTGCTCATGGGGTGAGTTAGGCAGTAGGTAAGGATGAACCCGCTGTTAGGATAGGATTTAACCAAGAGGGGGGGTGAATTGGTCTAATAAAAATTTTCGCAAACTTTGAACGTAAAACAGAGTATGAAAGAAAGTGAACAAAGAGATTTATCCTGGCTCGGTCCACTTGACCTACGTCTAGTCCTCAGAATCCTCCGAGCTTTTCAAATCCACTAATCTCAAAATATTACAACAACACAGAAGGAAGACAATCCCCCTTCCTAACTTAATTTAACCCACTGACACTTTTACTCGTGTCTTTTCCCACTCAAGATTCTACAATCTTGTGTTACTCTCACAGCATCAATAAATGTATAAGTATATTTGCCTTTCTGAGAATTTAATGATGAATATTAAAGCACTAATATCTGAGAGAATGAAAACAGAGGAGGTAGATGAATAACAATAAATTCGATATCAGTAGTTGCGTTCTCTGTCTTCTGAAACTTGAATGCTTCGCTTTTTATAGTTGGGAAGTATTAATTATCCATTAGAAATATTTAAGTTTTCGTTACACTCATCCTCGTCGTTCACCTTCTCGCAATAAATGTTTCTGACAGTAGGTATGATTGTCTCTGTGTTTTTATCCGTTGAATCTTTTTCCGGTGAAGTAATCAGACATTCTATACCCTGTTAATCATTAAAATTAATGAGCATTTATGAAGGCAGATGATATTCAAATAATTGTAGCATGAAGAAGGAAAGATTTGAGAATAACAAAAAGCTTCTGACATTCTGCATTACTATCAGATAAAGCAAACTCGAGTTACATTTGCTACAACCTGAGTTATTGATGAAATAATAGAGAAGAATTCAAAAGCACTTTTGTTATAACTCGAGTTTTGTAAATAATGCTTGAAAGTTTTCTCATAACTCGAGTCATTATAAAGTAGTTTTGAGTTTAGAAGAAGTTCTCATCTTGAAACTCGAGTTCCATCTCTTAAAACTCGAGTTGTACTAAAACTTTTATTGAAACCTCAAGTTTTGGAAAGAAGTTTTGTAGTTCAAGAATTTTTCAGACCTCGATACTCGAGTTCTGTTTTCTCAAAACTCGAGTTGTATCAAAACTTTTGTTGAAACTACAAGTTGTGAAAGAAGTTTTGATACTCTTTCTTTAAAACTCGAGTTCTGCTTCCCATAACTCGAGTTCCATTAAAACTTTTGTTGAAACTTTAAGTTTTGAGAAGAGGTTTCGTGGTTCAAAGACTTTTCAAAGCCCGAAACTCGAGTTCTGCGATGCATAACTCGAGTTACATTAGAACTTCTATTGAAACTTGAGTTCTCTTGAAAGTTTTGGTGTTTTAAAACAGTTCTAGCACTCAAAACTCAAGTTCTGTCATACATAACTCAAGTTGTGACAAAACTTTTATTGAAACTTAAGTTCTACAGAGAGTTTTAGATTTCTCAAACTTGTTTCAAAACCCAATACTTGAGTTTTGACTCCCAGAACTCGAGTTTTGACAACACTTCCATCAAAACTTGAGTTCTCTTGAAAGTTTTGGATTTTGAAAGCATTTTTATATAATGTAACTTTAGTATTGAAGCTTATAACTCGAGTTCTCCCAACACTTTCACTAAAACTCGAAGATTACTTAAAGTTTTCTGAAAACAATGAATTTTATCATAAGTTCAAAAACATATTTGCCATCATCAAAACGTTATCTCAACACCCGCCACACTTGAGGCATGTAACCTATGACAAAAGGTCCAACCATTAGCAAGCACGTGTGATTCCATTTATAAAATATTTTTAAATATTATTTATATTTATAAGTAATTTTCAATATGTTTCATTAGAATCAAGAAAATCTTTAAAACTCATACTTTGCACATGTTACAAGCTTTAACCAATTCCAACAAACTTTTTTATCATTGTAATTCTATTAGTTGTGTCTTAATACTCCTATGATCCTGAATATATGTTACATCTAATCACCTGGCTAAAATTAAGAAGAGAAAGTTATCTCATTAACTTTGTTTGAAAATGAAAGATTTTTCAATTTTACTCATCAAAAGCATAAAGAATTACTACATTAGACTTCAAATCTCTTCTTAATAGGTGATACTTGGAAAATATTAATAATAACTCAACTTAATCATATCTCTATTATAGGGCACTTTCAATTATTTCATACGAATCAAAGAATGATAATTAACTTATTAAATGTCTTGAATTGTTAAAATTATTAATGTTAGTCTTATCAATGAGATTTTGAAGGAAAGAGAAAAACATAAATACATTCAAACATTAACTATAGGGTAAAATTGATAAATAAATTTTAATGACTCACAAAATGATTTATATTAATGACAAAAGATGTCCTATAATAGATATCGAATAGATTTTGGTGCTCATCAAAAGTGATGATGAGCACCCAAACTTAATAGATATGGTTTATAATTAGTCTAAAGGGTTCAAATTTAGTTTTTTTTAAAGCTATTTTAATGGATATAGAATTTAAATAAAAATAATCTATTAACTACCATTTCTTTTTTTTAAAAAAAAGGTTGATTCTTTATTTAGAAATTGTCAATTAAAAAAAAAAAAATTAAATTTGAACAATCTAATCTTATATTCTATTATCAAGAAAAAAAATATCTAAATCATATCTAAGGAGTTTGGGGTGCTCAACACTGTTGACAGGCAACCAACATAGTTCAATAGAGACTAGAGGGAGGGTTCACATTGGGTGAATGAGCACCTAATCCATCAAATCTGGACGATCTATATTTTGTTTTTCCTCAAAAAAATAATTTTTAAATGAAAATTCATTTTTGTAAAAGTAATAATTAAGAAATAATACGATTCCTATTTTAAGAAAATAAGAGTGTAAAAATTAAATCTAGATGGTCGGACGGTTCAAATTTGATAACATGTTGGTTCATCAGCACCGAATGTAAATTAATGGAAGGAGTACTTCTAATCAATTTCTAGAAAGCCTTCTGTACAAGGAAGACACTAGAGAGAGTCGTATGACCATGATATTTAAGCATTATTAATTACCGACCCTAAATAAAAATCAAAGTGTTGGGCAGACTCATCAAAGACCTGGATAAGTAAGAGGGGAGAGTTGAGAAGTCCTTCTGAACCAGGAACATTATAAAGAAGCTCATCAAGATGTGGAAATGGAGGCTGAAGAGTGTCACCGAATTGGTGGAGATACATCAGCATCGTCTTCAATGAAGATGACTCCTTCACCGTTACAGTCAACCATAAGCTTGCGACAAGGTCCTTCCCTGAGTCTATCTGCAAATGGATAATAAAACACAAGAGCTTGAGACAGAGCCTTCTTGATCACCTGAGATGGGTTCTTCCCTTTCATGGAAGGTTTGTGACCATAAAAGTGTATGCAAGGTGCGTGAAATCGTAAGGCATCTTGATCATCTTTGTTGGAGAGCAGTTTCATTTCACGAGGGGTGCGCTTGGCCGGAGCCTCCAGTTCGGGTTCACACCGCCTCACGGTAAACACTACTTCGCTGGAAAATTGGGCAGATGGAGCCATAGAGAAAAGTGCAAAGGAAGGAGAGATTGAGAGTGTTTATAAATCTATAATCCGGCAGGTGGTATTGTTTATGATGATAATATAATTAATATGGGTCCTATTTATAAGAAAAGTTCTCTCTCACTATAAGTACTAAATCGCCGGAAAATTGGGCGGATGGAGCCACGTTAATATCACACAAACAAGATTGCAAAGGGAGGAGAGACTGAGAGTGTTCATAAATGAGCAAATACCCGCACCAGCGATAGTGATCTGCCGTTGAAGTTTTGCTATCACATGAAGAAAATGGGATGATGAGGTGGCACTCCTGGTCCATCTAAGAATTTCTCTGTCTTTGGTAACTCACATTGCCCTGATATGATACTATATCTATTAATAACAGCCTTCATAATTCGACAATCCTCCTCCGTAACTCGACAATCCACCATAATCTGGAAGCCCCATCTTATGACCCTTATAAGAAAATGCCAAGAAACCTTGTCCTAATAAGCCTTTGCAATATCTAGTTAGAAAGCACACCATCCTATATTCTTTTTTCTTGTTTTCCTAATTTTTTGCAATTCTTCATTTAGAGGCAATGATTAATTACATTGCCGGAAATTAATCTCCCTTTCAAAAAGGCATTTTGATTCGGAGTAATCAAATCTCCCAATATCCTTTTCAATCTACTGCATAGAACCTTGGAAGTAATCTTATAAAGAACATTGCCAAGGTTAATTGGCCGAAAATCCTTGAAAGTGTCTGGGTGGTTGCATTTTGGGATCAGAGTGATAAAAGATCTATTAAGCTCTTTGAGGAGATATTCTCGGTTGAAGATCTGGGTAACTATTGAGAGAAATGATATCTTGATGCATCAAAGGCTACAACTACTGATGAGACTTGGGGCACTATCTGCACGCATCTCAATTTCTTCTACTAACATTGGACCAGATATTTTGAAAATATCTATGCCATGTGCGGCCTATATATGTGCATGTGAAACAAGGACTGGTGGCTTCGCCTTAATTTGATTTATGTTGATGGAGTCGACAAAAATCATGTGAAAGTTTCTCTCTCTCTCTTATCTTATTTGGGCAGCTCTCCCTCTCACCCTCCCTATTCCCTTTCTGGGCACACTCGTTCAACTCTTGTGCCATTGGGCGATATCCACTGTCCAATCTGAACCAATGACGACAACAACAACTCCAGCGTCTTTCATCTGCTCAAGAAGGCCACCATTAACCACATGTTACAAATATGGGTCTAGCTTCTCTTGTAAGATTTTTTCTCAGTATCCCTCAGAAACTTTAAATCTGATTTATCCAAACGACTCTTATATTAATTATAATATGTATTGTGAAATACCTATATGTAATATTAGATTATCTTTAAAAAAGTCAAATGACTCTTATATTAAAGATTGATGAAGTATATGATTACCCACACCGAACCATCATTTTTGGGTTTAGTTCCCTGCCATAGCTAAACTGTGCAACGAGGAGAAGAGTTAAGGAACGTCTTGACTTGTCATTTTCTGATTTTCTCTGATAAGAAAAGTAAAAAAAAAAAGGACAATGCTTTCATTTTTATTGTTCACCATAGAAGTATGTTACAAATATTTAGAATCAATAAGAAAGTACACTACAAAAAAGGGTGATTTTGTAACGGTTATTTTATGCCTTTGTAGCGGTTTTTAACCGCCACACGAGTAATTGTAGCAGTTTCACGAACCGCTGCAAAACTCACTGAGACAACAGGTTTAGCAGCGGTTTTGATGAACCGATGTGCATACAAGAAAAACCGCTACTAGTTTGCAGCGTTTAATAAACGCTACAAATAGAGACGATGCAACATTTATAGAGAAAATAAAACTGCTACTGATATTTAATCACCGAAAAAGGGGACAAAATATTGTAGCGCTCAACGAAACCTCTGCAAAATGAAAAATAAAAAAAATAGTAGCGATTGTACAATCGCTACTAAATTTGAAATGAAAAATAGATTTTGAGCCAAACATTAAAATTTTGAAAATTTCTACCAATATTTTGCAACAGTTTAGAACTGCTACAACTGTCTTTCACGAAAATTAAAATATCCCGCCATATTTTTGTCACGGAGGACATTTGTAGCGGTTATAAAACCGCTACTAATGTTTAGAAAAGATTAAAAAAATTTAATACTTTACTCGGAATAATTATTTAATTATAAAAAATTAATTATAATTATAGAAAGTGGTTTATTATAAATGAAAAATTAATTCAAATTAAATAGTAGTCATTAAATAACATATATTGTTTACTGTAATGATATAAAAACCTGAAAGAATAAAAGATTAGTATATAAAAAAGAATATTAATAAATTAAATAAAGAAAAGTTGTATAAAAAAAGGATAATTAATATTAAATATATACAAAATGAAGATAAATTGTTAAGAGCAATACCTATAACAAGTATTATCGTCAGAAGCTTTTCATAAGCCCAACCTTAGATATATTTAAAAGAGATGAGTAGTGGAGGAAGTCAGAATAAGTGAGGGAAAAGAGAGAAGAGAAGAGTAGAAAATGAAATGGGAGTGGAAAGAATATTTTTAGAATGTCTAGCAAGAATTAGCAGTGGTTTGGGTCACTGTTTCTTGCAACGGTTCATTTTGCAGCAATTTAGCTAGTAGTGTTTTATGCGGCGGTTATTTGTAGCGGTTTTAATGTTTTGTAGCGATTTAAAACCGCTACTAAAACACTCTATTTAACAAAAATAAAATACTTGAAACAAATTGCATATATATATATATATTACTAACCTGAATTATTTATTCAGCGTCATCTGCTCTGACAAGGGGTAAATCTTCATCTCCTTCAGGGAAGAAGTTTTCAAAATTAGTAGAATGGAATGGTTCCGCCTCATAGATAATGTGTTCATCGCTATCACCCATGTCATAAAGATCTCTAGGCTTAAGATGAACGACCATACTCCAATCTTTATGCTTCTCGTCCTCCACATAATAAACCTGTTGTGTCTCTGATACTAGAATGTACAGCTTATTGTCTGGAGATTCACTTGTGTGAATCAGTCTTGAAAAATTCATAGATGTGATTCCCAACTCATCAGTAGTGAATCCACGAGGAGTTGTCTTATTTCCCTAGAAGCACTTAAATAATGTGATAGTAAAGTGCCCCTGATAATTTAATTTGATTATATCAATCAATTTCCCACAGTAGGGGACACCACCAATATGCATGTCACCGTCACTACTGCTGGCATAACTTCTTGTACCAAAAGTGCCAAAAACTCCAGAATTCAAGGTGAGAGAGCCTTGGTCGCTTGAAATTGTGTAGAACTTGAACCCGTTAACATTGTATGCAGTAAACCGTTTCACATACTGGAGGGGGCCCATTGCAATGCATGTCAAATCAATTGGGTAGGAGTTGTCATCATTACGTATTCGGCGTGCAAACCAACCAAGAAATTCTCTATGCACCTTTCTATCAACCTCAACAGATGTTTGTGTCCGGATATATAGTTAACGCTTGACATAACTTTGGAATTCTCTCTTATAATTAACCATGATATAAGTGGATAAAATATAATTTGAATTTATAAAATAACAAATTAGTGTTGATGCTCACTGAATGAAAGGATCAACTTGACTGCAGTTGATCAGGACATGTATGTGTGCTTGCAGTATCTCATTAGAAGTGAGGTTGAAGTATTGATGTCATCCAACTAGTCTCCCAACAAGAGGGAACAAACTCATTGATGATGATAGACCAACATCATCAGGGCAATCATAAACATGAGGACGACGGTTGAAAGATGTCTTGATGTCATCAAAGTACCGTGAACAGAAGTTGAGGACCTCATTTCCTATATAACATTCTTCTATTGAACCCTTTGGCCATGCCTTATTCCTAACATATGATTTCAACTTCCCTAAGAACTTGTAATAAGTTAATAACATGAAGACAAAATGGTAATTAGTAGTGATCTATCAATGTGTATGTAAATAATGCATGTGAACAGTTTTTAGCATGAATAACTTTCAATGGGATACATCCAATGATATTGAACTGAGCCACCGAGTTTTGCCTCTTCAACAAGGTGAATGGTGAGATGCACCATGACAGTTGATCCAACTCATCAGGGACAAGAACCTTCGTGCACAACTTTCTGAAGAATGGATAGGGCTGCACCAGCATCGTCGACACATCTAGAGGCAATGTATTTTTGAGTTCCAACGGTAATAACTGTTGCATAATGATGTGCAAGTCATGACTCTTCCATCTGGCTACCCTTCGAGACTGCAAATCTATGCACGTTGATATGTTGCTTGAATATCCATCAGGAACCTTAACTTTCTTCAACGTCGAGAGGAATATATCCTCGTTTGACTTTGTTAAGGTAAATTTTGCTGGTTGAAACCTGTCATTGTCGTCTGGCAAAGCACCTTGATGAATTCCCATGGACTATAAATCTTTCCTAGCTCGGAGATGATCTTTGGACTTCCCAGATTCGTTTAGCAAGGTGTAAAGAATATTATCACACACATTCTTTTCGATGTGCATCACATCAATACTATGACGTAGCATATTGAACTTCCAATAAAGCAGAGTGAAAAATAAACTCCTCTTGCGCCATTGCTGAATTGCATTAACTTCTAAAGTGCTACGAGATCTTCTTCCAGCTCGATATGCATCATCCTTCTTCCAAACTCAATATGAACATCATCTAGCTAACTAAGAATATTGAAACACTTAAAACGATGGGAGGTTCTCTTCTTTCTTGTTTTCTATTGAAATGATTCCTCTGCAATATGAATTTGTGCTCCCATCAAGGAATCGACGATGACCCATGAAGCACCACTTCCGACTGTATGGAAGGTGTAGTGACTCTGTGTCAAAGTTACACACGGGACAAGTAAGTCCAATGTGTATGTTCCACCCAGATAACGTTGCAAGGCCCGGGAAGTCACTTACCGTCCACATCAAAGCCACACGCAAGTTGAACAGTGACTTCTCATATGTATCGTATGTCTCAATCCCATCAGCCCATAATTCGACCAACTCTTTTATCAGAGGTTGAGGTAGACATCAATATCATTGCCCAGTGCTTTCTTTCCAGGGATGATCATAGACAAAACGAATGAGTTCTGCTTCATGCACATTCATGGAGGCAAGTTGTAAGGAAGTAACACCACTGGCCAAATATTGTAATTGGTGCTAAGGTTACCGAATGGATTGAATCCATCAGTCGCAAGAGCAAGACGTATGTTTTGCGGAATCTGAAAATTCTTTGTCAAACTGTTTCCATCCCTTAGAATCCCGCGGATGTTTTAGTTTGCCATCCGAATTCATTTCAATGGCATGCCATCTCATGTGCTCTACCGTTTTGGATGAGAAATACAATCGTTGCAACCTTGGCTTCAAAGGAAAATATCTCAAAATCTTCACAGGCTTCTTCTTTTTATTCCTCCCTTTCCTTTCGGCTTGTATCTTGATATGTTACACCGCTTGCAAATTTCTTTGGTTGCATCCTCTCCCCAATAAAGCATGCAATCATTTGGGCATGCATGAATTTTCTCATAATTCAAACCCATTTTGTTTATTATTTTCTTCGCATCATAAAAAGAAGTAGGAATCGCTGCATGTGGGAATGCATTGACTAAAAGTTCTAATATCATCGGCATTCCCTTATCAGAGATACCACATAAACACTTAATGTGATACAATTTAATTAAAAAAGATAATTTTGAGTACTTCACACACCCAGGATAAAGAGCCTTGTTGGCTTCAACCATAAGTTCAAAAAAACCACGAACTTCCTCGTTCCTCATGTGCTAAGGTTCTGGACCTTGCACTTCATCTGAGATTACATTGTCATGAAACCCAAATGCATCACAAAGTACATCATTGATGGGATCTCCACCAAGATATTCTTGCACTCCTATTTGTGAGATTCCAGGACTAGATTCTCTAACCACATTATCATTTTCTCCATGATATACCCAGTACTTATAACTTTGAGGGAACGACTTAATTATAAAGTGTTCCCTAACAATATCTTTAACATGCCACTTTTTGAAATTACATTTAGGACAAGGCAAAAAATCTTACCTTGAACATTGTCATGTCTGTCAGCAAAATCCAGAAAATTGTTTAACTCGGCCAAATATCGAGGGGACGTACGAGGAAGCTTGATCTATGACTTATCCATTGCGTACACTTAAAATGGTGCAATAACACTAATATAAGAAGTGTAATTAGAAAAGAAAGTGAGAAAGTAGGAGTTTCTAGTCGAAATAAGCCTTATATTAAAAGTTTCCAATGGTCATTATGTAGCAACAATTTTGAACCGCTGCCCAAACCATTGCAAATTGTCAACCGTTGAGATTTGCAACGGTTTTAAAACTGCTGCAAATTTCAATTTCAAATTTGCACGCCACATAATGTCACTTTTGTAGTGGTTTCAAAACGGCTGCAAATCTCAACGGTTGACAATTTGCAGCGGTTTGGGCAACGGTTTTGAACCGCCGCTAATCTAATTTCTCATTTTTTGCAACTGTTCAAAAACCACTGCTAACGACCCAACATTTTTCTTTTGATTTTTTAAAATATTTAATTTCCCACATTTTTTTTTCTTTTAATTTGTAATTGATAAATTTCCAAATTTTTTTCTTCTAATTTTTAATAGCTAAATTTCCAACTTTGTACATTATATAGCACATATAATTTAATTTTATCAATAAATATTATATAATGTTACTAATTAATTACTAGTGAAAATGAAATTTTCAAATTTAACTAATAACAATTTTAAAATTAATTAAAATCAAATCAGTATTCAAGTAAATACAATTTTTAAAAAATGAGCTACATAAAAAAAAATCAACAGTCCAGCTGAGGGAGCGGTGCGTCTTCCTGACCCTTTGGACGATCCTCTATCCTTCAGGTTGAGCTGGTGGCATGAAGATGTTCGGCATGACCATCGGCGGGAGCTGTGGAGGAGCAATGCTGGTTGGACCTCTTGAAATGCAATCTGGAGCATGAAATTGGCAACCTGCCTCCACATCTCCATCTACACCTAAAACTGCGCCTGGGTTTGCACATGGGCCTGCACCTGGGTGTTTACCGGCGCCTCCACCTCCTCTCTAAGCTCAGTATGCAAAGACTCTCAGTCCACATCGGAATCACTTTGCATACTGGGATATAACGCTATTGGAAGACTCAATTTCCAAGAGCTCCCATCCATAAGGAATATTTGACATTTACTTCTTCATGTATCTCAATTTTATACTTTCATAATGTCTCAATGAGATAATATGATTGTTTCATCAAATTCTCAATTTATCTGATTTTATCATATTTAATTTCAGTCAAACAAGTCTTTAAAGGATTAAGCATTTATGATTCTCAAAGCCAAACTTAGTAGGTTTTCTATGACCATTGTTTGACCAAGTTTAGTATGAATCTTATATTCCTAAACAACATGAAAGAAGTAATTTTAATTGTCTCAACAATTTCTTAACATTTTCCATTTTCTTAAAGAAATATTTCAAATATCTTATGCAATGTATCTTTGTTTCTTTATAGAAACAACTTTATCATTTGCCCTTAAGTCTTTTAAAATTTCAAAAGTTTGGAGGTTGGATTGGGCTTAATTTACTTTTTCTTCTCATAAGATGGGCTGCCTATGTTGTACTTGAGGTGAATGTTTTCTTGAAGATCACTTTGATCCAAGGTTTTAATGTCGGGGAATTTATTTATTTCTGAACCTTTTGATCAAATCCTACCTCTTTAGTATTTGATCATTCACTTTCACCTCCTATACAATTTTCAGGATTAAATGAACTTTACTTTGAATCATTTTCCTCTTGATCCTCTTTAGAATATTCTCCTTCTGGGTTATCCCTTGGACTCTTATGTTCAAATAAATGAAAAATTGGATTTTTTTTTTATATATGAACTCAATGCTTAGGGGATGTAGCCAATAACTTATTTCTTTTCAGAATTACCACCATGCAATTCATACTCAAGTTTAAGTTCTTCCACATGGCCACATGCAAAAGAGAAAAAAAATCCTTAGCTATGTATTTTAGAATTCTCAAAATTCACATTTATTCTAAATAAAAATATACTTATAAATACATATATTTAAAAATGTTTAAAAGTACAAAAATAATAGAACATAGCATTAGAAGCCTCCCAAATAGCTTCATTTTGGCTCTAAAATATACCAAAAATATGTCCAAATTAAGCTCTTGAATTTAGACATTTTTTAAAAGAAATAGAGATTTATTTGGAGTCCAAATACTCCCTCATGTGCCCCTAGAAGAAGGAATTGAGAAAAAAAAATATTCTAGAAAAAATGAAACAAAGAAATAAGCCCATTGGGCCCAGATGTTTTTGGCCCATTCTTCCTTTCCAGATGGTCCAAAAAAAACGTAGCCCATTGTTTTTTTTAAGTGTTTGGGCATAAACTGATGGCCCAGTCCGTTTCCCCCTTTTTTTATTTATTTAATGATTATGGGCCGAATCTAATGGCTCATTCTCTTTTTACTCCTTTTTATATGTTCTTGGGCTGAAATTTATGGCCCAATACCTTTTTTTCTGGTCCAAAAACGTGGAATAGTTTTTTTTAAAGTTGGGCCATTTTTTATTATGGTCCAACACGATTTTTTTTTGTTTGAAAATATCCAAGGGCCTTGTTTTTATTGGGCCCAGATCTTTTTGTTCAGCCCAATCTTCTTCTTACTGAAACACATAGTTTCAATTTTTTTTTGTTTTTTAATAACAAAAGGAAATGATGCCATTTTGTCGGTGGAGGTTGTCTTCAACCTCCATCCGGGTCAACTTGACCCGGATTGTGAACTGGATCGGGTTCATCGACCCGAAAACTTCTCTCATACGTAACTTTTTCGTCGGACCTCCGTTTCAAGTGTTCTTGGTATTGTTTTCTTTGTTTTTTCGAGATCTACACAATGCGATTAATTTTGTGTCCTAAAAATGTTGTTTTTCAGTGACCCAATCTCAAAAATGAAAAAAAACGTTTTCATGTTTATTCCATTGCTCTTTCGTTGTTTCGTCTCTTCTTTTGGGTTTCAAAATTTTGGATTATCCCTATTTCATACAATCACAGAAGTTTCACACTCTAAATCTTGAGTTTTCTCATACTATAATTTCAAAACAAAATTTGATTTTGTAAATTCGTGGAAAGCAAATCACAAAATATATAATCATGAGCAGAGTAATAATGATTATTAGAAATATATATAACAGGGAAAGAATGATAAATTATATATGAACACGAAAATTATCATTAAAAAATTTTCATTCTTGCCTTAAAAATGAATCATTGCTTTGATATCACTATAGGATTTCGGGCGTACCTAGAATCCGTCAACTCACATAATACCCACATGAGAATCAGAGCACCGATTACATTACACAACAAATAGTTAATTAAATCAGAAGATGAAGTCCTAGCTTGCTATCTGCTACTCCCAAAGACTCTGGTCCTCGTCGCCCCAAACCCGAAGCCTGGAAGTCGCCCAGGGTGCCGATCACGTCCTTCCATCACCATCTTCAGTGAGACAGTGGGGTCTAAAGCTGACTCTTAGGACTCCCTGAGCTCAGTGTCAGTTCGCTGAATACGCTCTTGAAATAGAAAAATGATATTAAATACTTATGCAAAATACAATTACAATAATTTACTCAGTTTCCTCAGATAATGGAGTCCCGTCGTTGTGGTTGTGGGTGGCCACATACATATCCTCGTATGTGGCCCTTCGACCCTCCCTCCTCGCTACATTATCCTAAATAAACAGAATGAACAATTTAGATAACAACTAAAAAACAAGTAACATAAATTAATTTCATATTTACCATCTCAGCATAAGTGTAGGAGAATGGCTTCGATCCTGCAGTATGGTGGATCATTTGATGTGCACGACTCTGTGTAGCTCGCCTAGACATAGCCATACAGCTTGGTGACCTCCTTCACCAGACAAATATTGCCCAACTTTAGGGCTGGACCAGGTCAAGCACATCTACTGCCAACTCCTGCGTAGTCCGCGTGCCATCCCGGTTCTTTAAGTGGTACAGGCGATTTCGCTTGTTCTTCCACCCCTCTCCCATCTACGAGACGGAATAGTCCTTGTGTGCATCCCGCACAACAAATTTAGACTGCAACAATTAATAGATTAAAGTTAATCAGTATTTCACAATAAAAGAATAACTTAATTTAAATAAATATATTAAAATTGTACCTTCACTTTGTTCTCCCAAACCTAATCCTTATCTTCTTTTCGGACCCTCTTCCACGTCTCGGCACTGATGTCAAATTAGCCGTAGTTCCCTCCTTGCTCAGATAGGTAGCGGTGGTATAGTTGACCGGTCTTCCCGATCGATTGTTGTGTCAATTCATTCCATGGCAACACTATCCGGTGGCCAACATCGAGCTGTGAAACATCTCTCAATGCCAGCTTCCTCTTCTGTAGCCGCCCTATCAGATCTACATATTCCATTCCATCATTAACATTCTAAAATAAATTAATTCATCAATTTGAATAAAAAATATAAATCTAAACTACTCACCCTGAATGTCCACTTCAAAACTAGTGGACCGTGAAACAGAAGGCCGTGGGAATCCCTTTTCCTTAGCGATATCTTCATCCTTAAAGCCTCCTTAACTGAGACATCTCCAAGCTCAAAATCCTTGATGCTGAGATATGTATGGTCAGATTGGCCTCAACGCCGCAAGCATCCAAAAACTCCTGATCATCAGCACCACTCCAGTCCAGGATATCATCATGAGGGATCATAGGCTCCTTATCGGGCCTACGGGTAGGATCGGGACTAGACATCTATAATAAAAAAATAAAAATTAAAATAAAGTAAAAAAATTAAAACATAAAAAATAAATTCAAAAAAATAAAAAAAAAACAAAATATAAATTCAAAGGTGAATTAAAATAAAAAAGCTAAATTAAATAAATTAAAAAACTAAAATGAAAACATCAAATAAATAGATTAAAATATATTAAAGATGAAAAAAAACAAACATTAAAATATAATATAAAAACAATTAAAAAACATAAATATAAAAAATTAAAAATCAAACGAAAAAAAATTACAAATAATGTAAATAAAATTAAATTGAAAATATTTTGATTTCTACCTCTATAGCTCTCTAAAGGCAGCAATAGACTGATCTTTATCTCTCTAGCTCTCCAAAACACTTTTGATGCTACGTTTCTGCGAAAATGAAATCATGGATATATAGGGCGAGCAATTAGCAGCGGTTTGTGTAGAACTCCTACAAATTAGCCTCGGTTTTGCTGAAATCGCTGCTCAAACCGCTGCAAACTCCTTCTATATCTCAGAAAACACAAACTAGTAGTGGTTGTACTAAAACTGCGGCTAAATGGGAGGGAATTCCGTGACCTTTCAAATTTGCAACGGTTTATTTTGTAGCGGTTAATAGAACCGCTACAACATGGTGACCCTTCGGATTTTGCCGCTCTTTTTTCAAAAGAACCGTAGCAAATTTCTGCTACACTTTTGGTGGGTTATTAGGACCAAATTTTGTAGCGGTTTTAAACCACTACTAATGTGCCAACCTTGCTGACGCTTTGTTTTCGCCGCAAATTATGTTATAACCACTACAAAATCAATAATGTTGTAGCGGTTTAGTGAACTGCTATAAAATAACCGCTACAAATGACCCTATTTTTGTAGTGGCACTTTTACGTAAACTGAAATATAACTCCTTTCACATACTTATTTTAGATTACATAAAATTGTTTAAAAGAAGTTAATTCAAACACCTGTATAGCTTCATTCCGCAAAGCATTGTGTGACCCGCAGGCAGGTTTTTTTAGGGTAAAAGCACGTTGGAGAAAAAAGTTGGTGTTTGGATAAGCTTTTGGTAGGAATGACTTTTAAGCCAAAAGTAGCTTCTGCTTAAAAGCTGATGAAGGGCGAGTAGACGGTAATGGAAGCAAATCTACCGTTAGGGAACTTCCACCTACCTTCTCAGAGTAGCAGATGAGTGTGGAGTGGAGGGCAAGGAGAGGAGCACGCAGTCTGTCCTGCTAGGTCTTCTAAAGAAATCTCTCCTTTACTTGACAAGCAAATCCTCTATACTAATATCATTCTTGTTAATCATCTTCTCTCACTCTTCTTTTACTTCCCCTTGTTGCTACTGCTAGCTAGGTCCTCAATTTTCAACCGGTGGCCTAACTACCCCTCCGTGACCTCTAATTTGTCTTGCCACTTTGCTGCTGTCGATCTCTCTTCCCCGGTCGATCAGACCATGATCAGGTACCTCCGGATTGTTCTCTCCCATCTTCTGTCCATTATCTCTTCTCCATAGATCGCTCTCCCGTGTTTGCTTAGGCCATTTGACTTGTGTTCTGATAAGTTTATTGGAAGAAAAAGTCAAGTCAAATGAGTTTGTTATCTGGTATTCTTTATTTTTTTAAAACCTCACACGCAGCACTTCATGTATGGGGTTTCATGGGTTTTAATCTTTGAACTGTTTTCTTGCTTTGTCTGGGGAGTTTCCTTGGTGCTCTAAGATATGGTTCCATTTAATCGGTTTGGGAGTGTAATCCTTGTCGCTTTGGACGAGAAGTTGCTTTTTTCCAGGCCTTGGAAATCTCCGATCTATTGTGTTTCTATTAATTTGAGACCTTTTTTGTTGTTTATTTTCAATCCACTGTCCTTGCTATAAGCTTAAAGATTTGGTTCACAATGTCATGTTTATGCTAGTTTCACTGCTAATGTTGGGTTCTTCCAGGCTATGTAGCTTTGGGTTTTTTTGTCGGTCTCACTCATACATTTTAAGGTAATATAAGTGGAAAAATTGGATATATTGGTTCTTCATTAAATTGAAACGGACATTTGTAAACTGCAGAAAACTTATTTTTCAATTAGTTATATAATATTATTTAGCTTAACAATTTTACTTTTCAAGGGTGTTTAATTTATATATATTCATTTATTTCATTTTCTATGTTTAATCATTTTCCTTTTCTTTAAATTTATTACAACATATAAAATAATATATATATATATAATATGAATATGTATTATTTAATTAGATTAATATCATTTTAAATCATTTTTCACTTAAACTTACTTCTTAAAGATTTATTCAAACAAGTTTTCCTTTTTACAAAAAATCACTTATCAAACTTTTATCCAAACATAAATCACATCACATTTTCTAACTTCTACAAAAAATTCATTTTCCAAAAGTCATTATACCAAGAAGTTATTTTGTCACCACTTATCCAAACGATCCCAATTTCATTGGATGAATGGTCATCTAAACTTATACCCTTCAAAATTTAATTGTGCCATATGCTTTTAGGAAAAAACTTTATTGTTAAATTTACACATTGATCCAAAAAAGAATAGACCCATTAAAAAATTGTAACTATTAAAATGGACCGTTTTGAAATCAATTGAAATAGTATGTAAATAAATTTGGAAATTAATATTGAGCATTTAGTGCATGACAATATCTAAAATACGATTAACTTTAATATGAGGATACTTATACTTATAAAAAAAATACTGAACAAACTGCAAAAATTGTATTAAGGCACTACTTCTACAAAAGAGATATCTAACGTCTCCATTCCACGTCCAGCATTTAAGATATAGATGTGAGAGGGAATTGAAGTGGGTACGAGTACCCTCTCAAGTCCAACCACGTTGGCTAGACTTGATATCTTCCCCTCTCAAGTCCAGCCACGTTGGCTGGACTTGAGAGTCTCTCCTCTCAAGTCCAGCCAACGTGGCTGGACGTGAGAGAGGTCTCTTTTCCATTCTTCACTCTCGTCAATCATCTCTCAGCTCCCACAATCATACCCTCAATTCCGTCTTCATATCTTGCCTCCACCGTCGGTCTCTTCTCTTCTTCACGCACGTAAGGTCTGGTGCTCACTTGCTCAACGAATCACCTCAGCTCATCGTCCGATTTTACTGCTACTCATAGGTAACAAACTTATCGTCAAACTTTTTAACTTCGATCTGTGGATGGATGTGGTTGCTAGTTGATATAAGTTCTTTTTTTTAAAAAAAAAAACCCTTTGATTCAATGTTCTGTGTCTTTACCATGGTGAAACTAGCTTCTCTCTGCCATTGCCACAGTGAACTTGTAATATCCAGGTTTTCGATAACTTGATATCAAGGCTAAACAAGTGACTAAGGATTAATTAAGGGTCTGAAAGAGTAAAAATGTCATTCTGCCAAACAGAAAGAGTAAGGGCAAAATGGTCATTTTGAAAAAGTAAGGGACTAAAGTGTCACTTTGGAGATTTAAGGACGACAGAGTCATTTTAAAAATGGGATTAAAGTGGAAATATTAAAATTCAAGTACCAAATTGCCATTTATGAAATTCAAGGGCATTGTGATAATTAATGAAAAGTCAAAGGGCATTTTGGTCAAAGTTTGACCAAAATATTAAAAAATTGTACAGAGTCCCAAAAGATAGAGAAAAATCCACTGATCATTAATTGAGACCTGGTTCAGGTCAGAATGACAGGAATAATCTTTATGAGAATTTTAAAGGTTATTTAATATTCGGATATTTAATAAATAATTAATTAAAATATCCAGAGATGCCTCAGATATTTGATTCCAAAGCAAGGATAAATAGCTCAGAAATTGTAGGAAACATATTTGAGGCAAGATTGAAGTTAAACGAGCAGAAATAACCTCAAATTGAATTTTTAGTAATTAATTAATATTTGGCTTATTATGGGATTTTGAGCCAAATATAATTATTTAAAATATCTAGAGGCCTCAAATAATTATGGCAGAAGTGGGAAAAATAGCTTGAAGATTATGTGAATTTATAAAAATAGTTTCAGACTTAAGTTCAAAATAGTTTGGCTGTAAGAAAATAAAAAGTGCATGAAAGCTCAGAAAAGGGAAAAATCAGGGAAATTCCGAAAAGGTACTTTCGGAAAGAGTTTGAGATGGAGAAAAATTAGAAAAGTACCTCTTGAATTATGGGAATTTCCTATGCTGATGGATTGATCAAGAGATGAAAGGATTTCCAAAAGGAATTTCCCTAAGGAAATTAGAGGAGAAAAGGAAAATAATTAATTTGATAGGCTTAGAGTTATCCAATTGGTATTATCAGTATGCCATATGAAAGAGTAAAAAGAGTAATGCTTATGTAATAAAAAATTTTGGTGAAAAATAGTATTATCATATATCAATGGAACCCAGAAGGAAGAGCTCTAAGAAAAAAAAAGAGGAAGGAGGTGGTCCCTCCACGTGGCAAGCAAGCAAATATGCTTGCTCGCCAAGCCAAAAATTTGGCTATAAATATGATAGCATGGTGAGAGAGGAGGCAGGAAGCATTCACGCCACGGAGAGGAAGAGAGGAAAGAAAGAGAAAAAGAAAGGAAGGAGAAAAGAAAACGATAAAGGGACGGCGTAGAAAAGAGAAGACAAGGAGGGAGAGAGAAAGAAAAAGAAGAAAAAGACAAAAAGAGAGAAAGAAAAAGAAGAAAAAGATAAAAAGAGAGGAGAGAAAGAGCAGTCCATATATATAGGAGATATCAGGAGAGTCTACCAGACTCAAAAGCTTAGAGCAAAGTAAGCCCAGGCTAACCCAAGTATTCCAGGTAGCAACTGTACTAACTTTAACATTAATAATGATTATGATTGTTTGCCATGATTATATGAGTTGTTTGAGCTATGTGATATTGATATGCAAACATTTGCTTATGTTTTGCATTGGCCATATGCTAGTTCAGTTTAGCAGTATGTAGTAAGATATCCTCATAATCATGGATAGTTATAGTAATAATCATGCATATTAATGTGCCTGTTAGTACATTTTGCTACGGAGATTTCCAAGAAATCTCATTCTCCCCAAAAATACAAACATCTAGGTCCATGCTCAAGTAAAGGCAAAGGCAAGGAGGAATCCTAAAGGTGAAGGAATGACTCAAGTTAATTTGGGAATGGGCTTATGAGATAAAGTTTGTAATTAATTACTCAAGTTATAATTTTATTTTTCAACTTATGAGTGTTGAATAATTATGTTGGATATGTTGAATATCCATGATTGAAGGTAAATAAGTTGATAAATGAAGAAAGGGTCCAACACCCTTATTAAACCCTTAAGTTGATTTAAGTTGCAAATAGGTCAAACAAGATCCAAATTTTATGGAACTTTCCAGTTAAATAGTACACAACCTAAGCTTTAAAATGAGCCATAGTTTGCCTAATTTGGATGTGTACACAAAAAGTTATGTATTTCCAAAGTTTGAAGAAAATATGGAAAAATGCTGGAAAATCCGAAAATGATAGTGAAACTTGATGCAATAAACTGTATCGATTGAGCTATATTTTGGCCAAACGAATATTTTTTCCATATAGAGGATTGTATAAGCTTCAATTGGAGACTTGAACCACTTAATTTGGAGTTTTCTAGAATTAGTTATGATTTTTCAAAGTTGGTCTAATTTTCAGAATTTTTACCAAGTGAACAGTGAAAATGAATAGTAATGCGATAAAAGTTTTTAAATTTCACTTGGTTTATTAATTCTAGACATTAAAAGACCTTAAAGTGGTTTATTATTAGTCTCTAATACTTTTCGAGGAAAGCTAAAGGAGGTAT
>QFDD01003956.1:0-21892 GCA_006871305.1 Vachellia collinsii
TCCTGGAATAATAAATCCGATAGGGGCATGCTTGACAGGGTACTCACTGCTTTTTGGTACGAATCTTGAGTGAGAGCATAGCTACCAGTCCCAAACTCATAACCCCAATTCCCATACCAAGAACACCCATTGGTGATTGCCTGAAGCAATCTGTATTCCATCCCCAATTTCTTTGACAAATCCATCACACTAACCTTCCTGTTCATATATCTTCATATATCAGATTCTTTACTGAAAAACAAAACAGTAAATCTAAAAGTATGTGCTGTGAGAGACGTATGCGCACCTAACAGCAAGTGCAACACAAAGTCTATCCCAGAAACTCATGATGTCAGAGCCCGAGAGAAGCTTTGAACCACCCTCCCTTCCATTAAGGGTAAGCAAATGGCCATAACCATTGGAATGGACGATCCCGTGAAGAAGATGAGTGTTATCTTCAATTTGACTATACACCCAATCCTCAAGATCTTCAACAGTAATCACAGTGTCACACCATTTACACCTGCCAAATTTAACATTCAAGTTAAGTAAACAAGAACACAGAATGAAAACGACTTGTTTTTTTCAAATCCTCAAAAAGAAGACAGTTTTCGTAGAAAAGCTAACCTTGCGTCCGATAATCCGGTAGATTTCCCGCATAATGAGCATGGTCTTTCATATGCATCCATGCGATTACTTGAAGCTCGGATGATGAAATGATATCGCTTTCGACACACAGGATGGCCACTCCAGCCTTCGGTTTTTTGGCCAACAAAAAGTCAGAATAAAAGTCAAAATCAGAATAATAGCCACAAAAATATCACATCCATTTCTTACCTATCACTTGAGTAAGTTTTTAAATAATTGATAAAAAGAAAATTAGTTATTAATTATATGATTCGTTAATAGTAAATAATAAGATAATAAATTAAAAGGTATGAAATCATAAATAATTAAAAATAATTCAAAGAATTGAGTAAAACAATTTTGATCATTTTACTTTTATTTTCTCTTCACGAAATGATTCAGTGAGTTAGCCAACTCGTTCACTCAGTGAGGTTCAGTCCAACGAAAAGGTTCAATATTGTGCTCAAAGTAAAATCTCTAGTTCTCAGCTAAATATCTACAATGGTTCGGTATCACAAGAATTAAGAATCTGCTCAGCTCGCAGATCCTTTTGAACTTGGACTCAGTGAGTCGACTCACCAACAACCCGGCACTGATCACAGTAAACTGAGGTTCTAGATCGAGTTACATCCTCCTCCACAATGTCAAGGGTGACAATCGCCGGCGAAAGATCGGACCCATCAACGAGTCCTCCGATCCGGAACAATATCTGCCACGTCATCAGCGAGGAAAATAACGACGGGGGATAGGTGACTATTGCATAATTAGAAAGAAATCGCTGAACGGTTTTCCGAAACGGCTGACCGCCAGCGACCACATCGTCGCAGAATCGGTCACCGGAGGCCGGAAAAGTGAGAAAATCATAAAGATCGGCTGAAACTCTCCTCTTCATCCTCTTCGACGGCCTTTCATTCACCACCATATCGATTCCGAAACAACGACTTAGAAATCAGCTCAGGACCTGAGCAGATCTAAACAGAAAAAGAGCGAAGAGACGAATAGAGATAGATAGATAGAGAAGAGGAGAGAGGATTTCCGGTGAAACGAAGAAAACGAAGCTCGTTGTACAGAAGAAGATGAAGACGACGACGACGACGTAGAGAAGAAGAGAAGAGCGGCGCTAGTGGCCATTTAGGGTTTGATTTTTGTTTATAGCCGGTTCGGTCTATGGCGGTTCTGTTGTTTTTTTTTTTTTGGCCATTTGTCGGGTGACGTGCCTTTTGACATATTCTTATATTTGTATATTAAATTAAATTAAATGTACGATTAAAAAAGAATCTTCATCATAATCCCAAAACAAAAAATCAAATTAATTTTTTTAAAAAATGCTTATCCCAGTAATTAGAAACATTTAAAACAACTCCTATTTCTGTAATATTGGTATATAAGTATATATATTCAAATATATAAATTCAAATCTTCAAAAAATAGCATAAATCTCATCTTGCTGAAAAACCTATTTAATAAAAACAAATCTCTATACAACTATATGTAATAAAATTTTTATTAAATAAAAATTACGATTGACATGTTGGTCATGCTTAGATTTTGAGTATTTTATTTAGTCCACCTATGTATAATTTATAAATTTTATTATTTAATAGTGTATTTCTGGTTAAATTGGTATTAGTTTATTTGTGAAGATCCAAATAAGGTTTTGCTTATTTCTGAACAAGAAATAAAGAAATTTTGCTTATATTCATATTTATTTTCTATTTATTTTTTTGTATTCTATATCAAAAGGATAAGGATCGGTAGAGATTCCTTGAAAAGGCCGTCAGCCTGTCACGTAGTGCGGATGCCAAATAAACTTTTTCGTAATAAAAATATTTTTAACATGGTTTCCAACTTTTATTCATTAGTATATAGCATTTAAAATTTCTTTTAAATGCGTTTAATATCCTAAAATATTTTTTTAGTGTAACCAACATTTTAAAGTATGATTTTATGTGTATCCAATACCGTAAAATATTTTATGACCTGAAGTACTTTTTGGATGTGTTTAGTTATCATAAAGTATTTTTTATACTTTGATGTTTGATGCACAAAAAATATTTAAAGTTTTAAATACATTTAATAAAATATTTTATAGACCTTGATGTAACAGAGAATACTTTAGAGTGATGCGTACCCCACAAATAACTTTAAATGCTGGATACATTTTAACTCTTTATCTTATTGGGGATATATACCAAAAAAAAGTTTAAATCTACAGACTTAATTCAAAATCTTGAAATAATTAAATTATTATGAAGTCATTAAGAATTTTATCGTAAAATTATCCACATATCGATAGGTGTTACCATTGAATTATTGATATTATTTGATAAGTTAAAGTTATTATTTGTTATATTTAGCGTTATCGTTGATATTTAACAAGGATATACCATTGTAGAAATTTTTGCCAAATTAAATATTATTACCTTAAATGTTATTGTCATTTAATAATTTAATTTTTTTTAACTTGTTCCATTGTTTTTAATTTTTTTTATAGTGATTTTTGTTATTTTTCTCAAATTTCAAATTAATGGTATTTTTGTGTACTTCTGTAACATTTTACCTGACTGAAATGAATCTTACATTTTCATATCTGTCTTATTTTTATAATATTTGATGAAACCAGAACCTAAAGTTAAATCTATATAATATTATATACATCTAAATTTTACTTTGCGTAAGAAAAAATAATGAAAGGTGTCCGGATTCACACAGTATGAAACCCGGACTCCAAACCCAGAAAAACAGCACAATTGGCAAAAATACTAAATGCATGTTTATAAATAACTTTTGAAAAGTGATTGTACGTAATCTGAGATAAATATGTAAGAAAAATTTTATCTCGACTTACATAAAAATGCTTTTAGAAACACTTTTAAAGAAGAGCCAAACGTGCCCTAATTCATTTTAGCAGAGAGGGGCCCACATTAACCACCACGATGTGGTTTAATGGTTTCTCACACATCCATAGCTACCTACTTCATCCTTAAGTGGAGGATCCTGTGGAGTTGGGATTAATCTAACTATTTATATGTATGAAAAATAGCTTGCTTTAGAATATCAGATGCTCTAATCCAAAAAAAAAAAAAAACAGAGAGCGGTTTACATTGGGCGGAATTATCATAACTGGACGGTTCAAATCTTATTTTTTTTTAAATGCCCCATTTTAAATTAAAGAGTCATTTATTAAAAAAGTGATAATAAAAAAATTATCTTTATTTTATATTTTATAACCATTACAATAGTTACTTTTAAAATAAAATCTAAATCGTGCAAATCAAATTTGAACGGTCAAGATCTTATTCTTAAAGAGCATCGATCATAAATATAATGAAACAGAAATCAATTGCGTTATCATACTGTAGAACATGCTGAAACATGATAATATATTTAAGAAATTGATTCTCATATTAATTGAAACAGGCCCAAGAAACTCATATAAAGACATTGGAGGTTCATTGATTCTATAAAATTTTTGATATGGTCAATGAATATGGGAAATTAAATTTCATGGGCTTAAAGAAACTCAATAAATCCTAATCTATAATAGGTGCATTATGCGTCAAGATAATGATTAAATATGTAATTTTAATATTTAAAAGAATAAATTGGTACTTACTATAAATTTAAAAGGCTAAAATTTATATTTTAACCTTAATTACTTTTTGCTTGATATAACTCTATTTTTGTCTGGTCTAATATTATGTGTAATATTTCCAAACAAAAAAATTAGTAAATATGCTAATCGATGATACTATCTTCAATGTTTACTATAAGAGTTAGTCAATTAATTTAGAGGGATTAAAAAAATTAGTTATTTACCATAAATATGGGTTGATTTTCCCGAAACATCATTATTCAATCAAGATTCAAGAAGGATAGTTTGGAAATAAAATTATATATTAACAATATTAAGTGAATAAAAATTTATATTTAAAATCAAATAATTCTTATAAATTTAGAAGATATAATTTGGAAGAAATACTTACATACTCCCGGAGTGTCACGTCATCTATGCTCTGCCCAATAAAAATATTCCAAGTGTCATCTATTGTGATCTCATATCCCATAAATTTCTCCTGATTATATTCATTTTTCTATAACCCATTACAATAGATATTTATTATGGAAAAAGAGGAATAATTAAGAGAAATTTATAGGATATGAGATCCACCATATAAGACACTTGGAACATTCTCATTGAACAGAGCATGGATGACGTGGCACTCTGGGAGTATGTAAGTATTTCTCCTAATTTAGAGAGTTTGCAAAAACACTCTAATGACGTTGAAAATATAGATTCATGATCTCCAAACAATGCATTAGTTTAAGACCCGATTCAATGAGCAAATTTCGTGAGGAGCACGGAACACGGAACAGAACAAACCAAGGCGGAATGACGAATGTGCCCTTTAAGTAATCTCGATGAGAGAGAATCTGTGGGAGAGTGATGAAGTGGCTCTCATCCATGAACTCTGCCAAAACAAATAAAGGCCAATTCATTGATTGGGGGAGAAAAGAAGGTGGGGCCCACTTTGACTCAGAACAAAGAACCTGTTTTCAATTTCAATGTTTCAAAATGGACCGGATGTTACCAAAACGACGAATGAGTTTCCGGTCCATGGTTCAATCTGTTAAACCGGCGGTTCAATTGGTGATGTGGTAATTATATTAAATAAAAATTTAATAATAACACAATAAATATTTTATATAAGTTTTTTTTTTTCAACATTTTTCTTTCTGGCCCCAAACCTGTCCAGTATTTTTAAAACCATTCCAACTGCTATTCTAATTTCAAATTCTGTTTATATAATGGTTCGACTCCGATCTAACCCAATTCAATCATAAACACGGTTTGTTTGGTATGAATTGAATGGCCAGCTAGTCTGACCGAATGGATCCAATTGAGCTTTTTAATCATTACTTTAATGTGTTTATCCAAAACCAAAAACATAAAGCATGACGAGAAAAAAAATTATTTACAAAATAAATAAATATTAGAAATAAAAGTTAAGAACACTAGTTTTTGTGATTATATAGAGTATAAGAATATTTATAAAAAGTACTTCATTCTCAGTATATAAGTAGGCAGTAAATTTGAATTGACATTAGAATCGACTAAGTAGTAGATTAAGAGTCAATTTGAGGTCATCTGGGTCAGATCAATCATATCAAAATAATATACTTTGTATAAAAAATATCCATAGTTGATTATAAACAACTTAATATAGTAATATTTAAATAACAAAAGACAACTAAAGATATAATGTTTCTATACATACATACATTGCACATCTATTTGAGTATAACAATAATTAAATATAACATTGAGAATATATATTTATTCCTATAATTCTAGAAAAGTTATAAAGTAATAAAATAATGATACACTGTGACCAATGCACTAATAATTAGTGATATTCTAATTTAGTAATTCAAAAAATTTAAGAAATCTTTAAAATGGGTGATAAACTAAAACAATACATACAGCTGGGGTGGACAAAATTAATTGTGACTACAAAATAAAAAAAAGACTTGATAAGTTTTTTCCCCTCAAATAAACCATTGGAAGAAACATTTAGTGATTGATGTGGTGGGGTCCACCAAGCAGTTGGCGGGAAAAGGGGAAGTGGCGGGAAGAACAATAAAGGGTGGCGGGCTTGGCGGTCCAAAAGAGAGCGTTCTATAAATTATAAATCCATGGGAGCCAAAAGGCGGTTCTATTTTAAAATTTGTTTTTTTTTTCTTTTTGTTTTTGGTTAAATGAAAAATAAAAGGCGCGGGTGCCAAGTGTTAAACGAAATTTCGAACTTTTGTCCATTAGTGGTGGATGGATCAGTCTTAGCCGATGACAAGGGTGGATGTGGACGTGGGCATAAACGTGGAGATGCATTAAAGTATAGTTTTTAGAAATACTTTTACGTAAGACTAAACTTCTTTCACATATTTACTTTAAATTGTGTATAATCACTTTCCCACCACTTGTATAGAGTATATGAGACATTTTGTGTCTTTGCTCAATTCCCACCACTTATTTTATCCGACGGGAGGGGCTTGATGAAAGCAAAGGAACCAATTACTTGATTAAGTAAAATGTTTGGTAGAAAAAGCTAATTAGATCTGAATCGTTCATATCTAATTTGGATAATTCACATTTAATTTTCTAAAAGTGTATATTTTTCTTAAAAAAAAATTATTTTGATAGATGTAGAATAAAAAATAAAAGTAATCTCTTAATTAATATTTTTTAAAAAATAATTTTTTATTTAAGAAATCGCTATTTTAAGAAATATTAAATCTAGACCTTTTAGATCTGATTTAGACAATCTCTATCTAATTAACTCCCCCTATTAAACATTAAATGTTTAACAAAGAAATCAGATACAAGAACAGATGCTAGTGAGATTTTCTTTTATGTTCTCCTAAATTCAATGTTTTAATTAATGATATATAGGTATTATTAAAAAAAAAACATTTGCAACTTTTTATTTTATTTTATTTTCTAAAGAGTCACACGTGACTCTCATCATGTTATTTGGATTTGGCCTCTGATCCTAGTCAGCCATGGCCATGGGGGATCTAGATCCGCCCATGTGACATTTTAGTTTGCACGAGTAGATAGTTTTTTTTTTGTTTTATAATAACTAAGATATTTACGGAGTTGTGTATCTTATTATGCTAAATGGTAAAATTAATTTAATTTTATAGTAATTGATTCAAACACACCTATGCAAACCCGTGGTTATTTATTAATAAGCAATAAATATATGCAGATAAAATAATATCGTAATAGTAACATTTAATTATTGAAGTGAATTTCATAATATTTTGAAATATTTCTCTATAAACCACATTGATTGAAGATAGGCTTAATTAGGTAGAAACCAACGTTAGTCATGGATTGCTCCTCACTTTTGTTGATTGTTATAACAAATAATAATATGATTGGAAATTGTCAGATTGTCATAACAAATAATAATATGATTGGAAATTGTCATCTTGTTATTGTAAAGGGTAGTTTAGATTCTAATGGGTTCATATCTATTCGATAAATCAAGAATTCTTGACTTGCACTTGTACTATTGAGAGCGTTTGTTTTAATGAAGTGTGTACCAAGAAATGTTACCTTTAGTTTTGTACCATAGCTTTACAGTTTGATCTATATTCCTCGCGAGCATTATGTGAACTTCTACATTTAATGAGAGTCTATGTGGAGGTAAGCCAGAAATATCATGAATAATGTTTTGAGCACTACTTAAGTAATCAAATATGAGAAGATTGGAGATGAATGAAGTAGTTCCATGTTAGTGAGGGAGAGAGAAAGGGAAGAGGATGATGGGAAAAATTCAAAATACATGTGGTTAGTTTGGTTAAAATTAATAGTCAAACTTGATATTATTTAACATCAAATGACAATATTGATATTATTTTAAACTTTTGAGGTAACATTACGCTTATTTAAAACTAAAAGAAAACTTTTGACAGTAAAAATAGACTTTAACCTGAAAAATAAAAGTATTGTAAAAAAGAGTATCTTTTATTATTCAAGTTGTTCACAAAACTTGAATAATTCAACAGAAGTCGCAATGGAACTGACCATCTTCGTCACTTAATTCGAAACTTCCTATCGAACAACGCAGTGAACTAAAATCAAATAGAACTGTCCAATTAACATCTCCATTTGTCTTTTTTGAGCTCATGTCCTTTTCTTGATTCCTTTTATTAAAGTTGAAAAAAAAAATTTGCTCAATTTTGTAAATTTATTTCTATTTTATTAATTGATTGAGGTATGAATTTGTTCCGAAAATCTTCGCTGAAGAGTAATATTATCTTAAAAATATTAAATGGAACAATATTCTTTTTTACCATTAAAAAATGTAACCATTGAAGCAATTTTCAACTATCCAATGTTATTTTTTTTTTTAAAACGAAATGGGATAATATTGTTATGTTTTGAAATTTTTGAAATGATATTAAACGAAAAAAAAGAATTCTAGTGAAAGATTATTCCTAAATCAGAACTTTCAGATTAAGTCTGCAAATAAATCTACACCTTTGGATAGTGCAATAATGAACGTCGCCATAGATTTCCCAAAGATCTTTTTTTCCATTTTTTGATTCGAAGGGGCTTGTTATGATTTTAACGATAAAAGTAAAACGAAAGTGGGTTGGTGAGAACAAATTAAGAGAGTGAAAAAAAAAACAGATAATCAATTTTTTCCCAACTTTGCTAGGTTGTCATTCTTTTTAATCAAGTTTTCATTTCAAAAGCTTCTTCGTCTTCCTTATTTTATAAAGTTTTGGAACTTCAAATCAAGTCTTATTTTATTTTTTTTCAAGTTTTGGTGCTTCAATTTTTGTTTAGTAGAAAAATTTTAAAAAAGAGGACGGATTCACCCACAATCTAAAAGCAGGTAAATTAACTCATGATCTATTGGAATTTGTCCCTATAGGTACAGCCATGCATGAGTAAGACAAACAAAATTATAGGTTCACCCATAATAGGTAAAGCTACCTAATTTTTCTAAGCTGTGAATATGCCTCCCTCAATGCCGCGAGTGGAGCAAAACTAGGTGGCACTTTGCCGGGCTGAACCAACTCCATTTATAAGAGTGTCCAACCCCTTTCACCAGCTGCACCCAATGACCAGGCGTTTTGAGACTTCAATTCTTCAAGTATTTTCTGTAGGCAATAATTGGTTTTTTAATAGTTGGGCTTCTGAAATGGGTCTTGTTGCTAATGGGCCCATTATTTGTTTTAAAATTCAGAAACAAAAGGCCCAAAATGTTATTAATCTTTCACTCAAAAGAAAGAAATAAAAACAATTTTAGTCTTTGTGCCGGCAAAATTGGTATCGTCTCAAAAGCCGATGGACCCAAATGAAAAAAAAATGTGTTTGTGCATTATTAATAACAGGTATGAGCAACCTTGGTCCAATTAGTAAAAAATTGGATCACGTTCATAAGGTTATAAATTTAAATCTTACTGTTGATATGAGAGTTTTGTAGGTGGATAATCTATAAATATTTTTGTAAGCACTTTTTGAGTCTGGAGACATGCCCTAATCCTAGTGAGTCTTTGGGACCTAGTAAATCTAGGCTTTGATGCACCAAAAAAAAAAATAATAGAGATGAGGAAGCAACAAGTTGAATCTAACTGAAGAGGTTAGTTTTTCTTAATGTGGTGAACCAATATTCAAATTCCTATTGAAATAAACTCTAACATTAGTACCCATAGTGCCTCAAGCAGGGTTGTCTCCATTAGGCCTAATGGATTGACAAAGAGTTAAACCTAGGAAAAAGTGTTAGTCCATCAAAATATGAAAAACTAATATTTGAATTTCGATAAAAAGATGTATCTACATTTAATACCCAATATAGTTTGAGTAAGATTACCTCTAACAAAAAAAAGTACCCTACAAGAAAAAAAATAATAGAGATGACAATGGAGTAGAAATAGGTATTGAAAAGAAAAATGATACATTTGGATATATGTGAAGACGAGAAGGAATGAAATTAATTTTAACCATTGAGACGAAACTACCCCTCCATTTTAATTGAATTAGAAAATTACTTGCCGAAATTCTTTTCACCTTACTCATAATACTAGATGTAAGAATATATAACTAGAGATTTAAAAGTTATTTAAATTAATTATTTATAAGGAATATTATTGGTTTTTCTATTGACGGAATTTATTGAGTTTATATCAGGGGTAATCTTCAATGCAAATTATTTAATAGAGTATTTTAGAAAAATCAATATATATATAAATAATTAACTTCATTAATTTATTTAGTTATATATTCTAATGCAAATTAATTTTTTAACCAATACGTATTCCTTATATTAGGATTAAAGTAAACCCTTTAATTAAGTTTTACCTCTAGAACAAGAGGGAGTATATAATAACCTTAAACCTTACTTTCCTTTATTTATGGAAACCTCATAAACCTTCGATATCATGGTAGAATTCCTTGTTCTCTCCTTTCTCTTTACCACATGCCAAACAGGTCTCCATCTTTTTTTTTTTTTTTTGCTTAGAGAATCAGGCATTCTAGACCTACCATGTTTAGATTTGGATGATTTATTGTGAATCCATACTAATCCAACTTAAGCCGAGTAGGATCACATGGATCACAAAACTCTATCATGATATCGAAGGTTGCATTTTGCATATTAACTGACTCTTCATATTAAACATCAGGTAGTACAATTGATATGTTGATTCCATTCCGGGTTGCAATATGGTTGCATTTTGCATATCATCAACAATAAAACTTAAAAAAAGAACTTGCACGAAAGTGTTTTTTGGTTTCAATCTTTATTGCATTTTTCTTAGAGGACTACTTTTTGACATTGTACCAAAAAAAGTTGTGGATGCTATTATTCACAAAAAAAAATGAAAGAAAAAAAAAATCAAAAGGATAATGCACAAACGATTCCGAACATATTTTTTTTTTCCTTGTGGATGAGATTTCACTGTACTGCAAGAAAGATCGATTGGAGGATGATCTATCCACTGTATAAATGATTGGTGAATTGTACTTTCAGTGAACTGTATAATTATCACAGTCAACATTTTATTTTATTGATTTTTAAAAAAGTTGAATGGATGATCTATACACCACAAACTTCTAATAAAATATCATATTAAATTTTGTCTTTATGCAATTGAACTCTACTCTTTTTTCAAAGGAAATTTCATTGAAAGAGACGTGTGAAATCAAAAGTTTACCAAAACTTCGCATACAGCCAACAGGAATTTATTTTTGGAATAAAACGCCAACCTTTTATGGAATCCATAGAAAACAGACAAAAGTTACTGAAGAGGAAATTATTCACATGGCCCAGCTAAGAAAATAATTACATACAAGTATAAAAATAGCTTATATTTAGGATTTGTTTGTCAATCACTAAAAAAATACTTTTACATAAATCAAGATAAAACTTCTATCACATATTTACTTCAGATTGGGTAAAATTATTTAAAAAATTATTTTCAAATATACCCTTACAAATCTAACGTGTACATCTATAAGTCGAGTTGCATTATTTACAAATCAAATTTAACGGCTTATATTTATAAGTCATTCTTCTATATTAACAAGTACTGTCCTTTACAGGTCAAACTTGTAAAAAATTGAATTCCTCTCAACCAATCAGTATCTAATATTTTATTAAGGTGTAAAAGCACTTGTTTTTTTTTGATTAAAAGTGTATCCAATGCCACATATTTTTTAGCTGCGTAAAATTCTCATAAAAATTCAAAATTGAAGCAAAAGTAACACACGCAACGTTGCTACTTTTTGTGATTGGGCCTATGATATTCTTGCACATGCATACGTAACAATGATATTTAGATGTTGGAGTATTTTTGTTCCCATGTTGAATTTGTTGAATATTAATGAGTATTTTTACACTTTTAAAAAGTATATAATATTAAATGTATTTTCAGTAAAAGCGTATGGATTTTTTTTGCATATTAGCCGTTTAATTTTTCTTACTTAAAACTTATGAGTAATTTTCCGAAGAAAAATCTTTAACCCTTAAATCTTTGAAAACCTAGCCATGAATTCTCTTCCTACTCATAACTCACAAATGACTTTAAAGCGCACAAAAAAAAAAAAGTCCACCGATTTAAAGAAGCAGGAAATGAGAAAAGAAGCCAAGTCCAGTGGTCCTAACATTTTTCCTTCCATTGATGTTAAATGTTCATCAATGGAAGTAAAATAGTGCTGGGTATTTCTTAAGAAATTTCCCAAGAAATTTCCTTCCATTTTTCCTTCCATTTTTACACTTTTGACAAATATATAGTGCTGGGTATTTTTGTATCTTTACCCTTTAATTTTCTCACCTAAAACCTATGAGTAACTTTTCCAAGAAAAATTTTTAACCCTTAATATCTTTGAAAGACTTAATTTTACCCAATGTTGGATTCTCTTCCTACTCAGAACTTACAAATGACTTCAAAACACACGAATACAGACACCGACGCACACCTATTTAAAGAAGTAGCAAATGAGAAAAGAAGCCAAGTTGGTTTATTTGTTTGGAGTGAGAGATGGAAGGAAAAGGAGGAATCAGGTTAGCAGGCTCACTTCCGGTTCCTTCAGTTAAGGAATTGGCAAAAGAGTCTTTAAGCAAAGTTCCTTCAAGATATGTTCATCATCATCATGAAGAAGAAGAAGATCATGATTCTCCCTTATTCCCATCCAGTGCTGCTTATTCCTCCTCCCTTCAACTTCCCATAATTGACCTCTCCAAGTTCTCTTCTCCAAATTCCAAGGCCTCTGAGATTCAAAAGCTCCACTTTGCATGCCGAGATTGGGGCTTCTTCCAGGTCTTGATATGCCTTTCTTTGTTTTTCCCCATCTCTCTCTCTCTCTCTCTCTCTCTCTCTCTCTCTCTCTCTCTCTCACACACACACACACACACACACACACACACCCACACCCCACTACCACATGTACATACGTCTTTTACTCAAATCTGGTATGGGTTCCATATCGTGAAGCCTCATAAGTTGTAGTTTATAAATTTAAGGAGCTCTTAATCCTGATATGCTAGTTTTGGGTGAGATTACCTTATAACCTAACAAAGGGATGCCATGGAGTGTCCAACCATCAAGAGGTAAAGCGAAGTGTCATGAGACGGAGCTGCAAGGGAAGTTGGCAACCCCATTCACCTCACAAGCTAGTCTTTTGGAATTTTATCGCTCTCCCTATGGGCTCATGTTCATAACACCCTCCAATCCATTTTACAAAATACAAATTACCAAAGTTATGCGTATTCAGCTCGAAAGATGAGAATCAGATGAGTAACGGTATAATTTTATATATAATCGATATTGATATTGATGATGTAGGTGATAAATCATGGAGTTGAAGAGTCAATAGTTGAAAGAGTGAAGAAGGGAATTCAAGAATTCTTCAATCTTCCAATGGAAGAGAAGAAAAAATATTGGCAGACACCAGAAGACATAGAAGGGTTTGGTCAAATATTTGTGGTTAGTGAGGAGCAGAAGCTTGATTGGGGAGATATGTTCTACATGGTCACTCATCCTCCTCCTTTGAGAAAGCCCCACCTCTTCCCCGATCTTCCTCTCCCATTCAAGTACCTCTCTCTCTCTCTACACTCAAATTTCCTTAAATTTTTAATTATATACAAACAGATTAGTTGAAGTAGAGAACCACGTTTTTGCATTGTTTGTTTACCAACGTAAGTTTGGGATGAATTACAACGCTTTTATACACTACCCTTCATTAACTGATACGAAAAGTCTTCTTTTACCAATGAAGAAAATCCGATATGCAGTTATGAACCTTTAAAACTTGATTAATAAAAAAACTCTTGCTTCCCAATTTATGTAGATAACATTGTTGGCTTAAAAATTCAATTCTTTCAGTAGTGAGTGATAAGTTAATGATTATATATATGTGTATATATTTTTATACTGATAATCCTATTACATTTTGAGTTAAGTATAGAAAACCCTCTAAACTATAGCTCTTGTGCAGCCAAATCCATGTCATAAACTATACATTCCTTTTTTTTTTTTATTTGTTAACAAATGCTCTATACATTCCATTAGTCAAAAGATGAGTCGTAACTAATATTTTTTCAAAGTTTAATTTTGTTGGAACCTATAATAATCACAGTAAGTACTAACTATTGTGATTTTTTTTAACGAAATATACGATAAACTATTCCCAAATATGGATTTAAATGTATAACATTTTCTGTAAGTTTCAAGAACCAACCGTAACCAATATGATTTCATTACATGTAATTAAGATCATATATAACTAAACCAAGTCTTAATTAGCTAAATAATGGTTTTTAATACAATAGTCTGATTGGGTTATATTTAAGCAACATTTTGCCCAATTGTTTATATTTCTTCTAAAGGAATTTTCTGAATTCACACGGGATTTGAATTTAAAACCTTGTACTCAAGCGAACAAATCTCTTCCACTAGGGGCAATGCTTGTTGATTTTAATTTGCTAAACAATTATTGCTATTTATTAGAACAAATTGGATGGTTGGCAATAATTATTGTAGGGATGACTTGGAGGCTTATGGTGTAGAAATGAGAAAGCTAGCATTAAAGATACTAGAGGCAATACTGGTGGAGGCACTGGGAATAGAGGAAAAAGAAATGAGGGAGCTATTTGTATATGAAGAAGGTTGGCAATCAATGAGGATGAACTATTATCCACCATGCCCTCAACCAGAGCTTGTGAATGGCTTGAGTCCTCATTCAGATGCAACTGGTCTGACCATCCTCCTTGAAGTCAACCAAGTTGACCAATGCCTTCAGATAAAAAAGGATGGCATGTGGTTGCCAATCACTTTTCTCCCTAATTCTTTTGTAGTCAACATTGGCGATATGCTGGAGGTAATTATCAACTCTTATACAAATCTTTTAAGAGTTATTTTGATATTAAATGTAAGTGTTAGATAATTAATGTACATATATTAAAAAGATTAGTTAAATTAATTATTTGTAAAAAATGTGTGTTGATTTCCCTCGTATACCTCTTTTATTAATTGACATTGAAACTACCTGAGTGATGTAACCCTTTTTAATATATGCAAGTAACACAGGTGGTTTGAGAATTTTTTTTTTATTTGGAAGATAAAGTATACTGATATTTTTCATTTAAAACCTAAGTAAACCTTAAATTAGTTTCTGTATTTAGATTCTGAAGGATTATTTCTTTCTAAATCAATTTGGACTCCTTTAAAATAAAAATTGATGGATATCATATTGCTCAAAAGAATAACTTAACAATATGATGCACATGTTGTCAAGGTAATTTACTTGTTTATTTGACTGTTTTTTTTTTTAAATTCCTTTTGGAGTTTTAAGATGGGATGATTATATGTGATAAAGTAACATCCTTGCCTTTTTTTTTTGAGGTGTAAATATATTTTGAAAATCTTTATTTAAGAGCAATGATGTCCAGAAGTTTTTCAGTTTTACTGTTGCCTCAGAAGTTTTCAAACATAGTAATGTTCTTCCACTCCATTAAAAAATTGAAGTTTATTGTTAGCATGTTTAATAGTAAAGAGTAATATTATTTCATTTTAACACTTTTAAGAGCAACCTTGAATCTAAAAACACTTTCGAAACAACATTACCATTGAATAAAGACTTTCAAAGTAAATGTATACTTTAGCATTTTTTTCAAAACTTATGTATTGATATAATTTAAGAGAATGGTGATTGTGAGAGGAAGTAATTAAGATGATGAATTGGGTATAGGTTGTAACAAATGGAATTTACAAGAGCATAGAGCATAGAGCAATGGTGAGCTCAGAGAAAGAAAGGATGTCTATAGCCACTTTCTATGGTCCAAATTTGGATGGAGTTCTACGCCCAGCACCAAGCCTTGTTAATCCACAAAGGCCAGCTCTATTCAAAACAATTGGCGTTGGTGAATTTTCCAAAGCTTTTCTCTCTGCCAAACTCAATGGAAAATCTCATCTTGATATCATAAGGATCCAAAATGCTTAATTTAATATATCTGTGCGCGCGCATTAGATGATATAAAGCAAATTAAGATTACCATGAGGATATGATGCAAACTAATATTATTATATGTTGCTCTATAAACAACATACATGGATGGGTTTGCTTGTGGTCCTCATAGAATATGTACATAGATAATATTCTTCTGAATTTAGTGTGTGTGTGTGTCTAATAAATTACCCATAACCTAGTGGCATGAATGCTTTTCTAGAAGTGGGAGGTTGTAAGTTTAATCTTGTTTGTAATATTAAACCATCAGTGTTTTTTCCTTTAAATAAAAAATAAGGTATGTATGTATTTTGTTTAATACTTGGACTATGTGATATAGTAACTTTCTGATTGGAAAGTTCGCTTTCATCATGCATGGGGATTAGCCTTTTATTGTTATGGTGAGATTTGCATCATCTAAATATAGTTTCAATAATTTTGATTTAAAGTTTTAGTAAAATTAATGTTTGGATCCTTAAAATTTTGATTAAGTTGTAACTCAATCCTTGAACGCTAACTCAGTGCAACCAGTTAGATTGATTTACAATTGAGTCAAAATTATAGAGACTGACTTGCATATAGGCAAAGTTCAAATATTAAGTTACAATTGAGTCAAAACATAGGGATCAAATGACTAATTTTCCCTAAAATTTTTAATTATTGACTTTTAAATAAAAAATACTACTAAAAAGTTATTTTAATTGCATATGTTTAATATAATCTCCTTAACAAAAAGTTACTAAAATGAATTTGATATAAAGTGTGTTTGGATTAATGATGAAAAAAGTGGTTTATATTTACCCTAACTTTTGGAAGGTTTGATTCATGTTTGAATAAAAATCAAATAGTGCGATTTGATTTGTGTTTGAATTGAATTTTGTAAACGTCTAAATATTTAAAGCAAGTAGGACACACTTTTCTTTAAAACAAGTTATCTTTCTTCATTCTTTTTGTCCTTCTCTCTTCTCTCTCCACCATGTGTGTCTTTGAGGTGTAAAAACACCTACAAATATTTAAAATAGGAATAAAAATTACAAAATCATAAAATATTACATAACCCCACTACTTGTGGTGGGCCCACGAGTTTTTTCATTTACATATGTAACATTATTATATTATATTTAATGATAATGATATTTTTGCTCCCCACATTAAATGTTTAAGTGTTTTTCTATCTCCGAAAAGTATACAATACTTAATGCAATTTTGGTATAAACTCTTGAATATTTTTTTATCCAAAACCCCCTCAAAAAAAAGAAGAAAAAATTAGAATAAAGGACTTAGATAAAATAATATCTATTGAAGAGGACAATAAAAACTGTAATATTTAGAAGGACCAAATACTAAAATATAAATTTGAAAATACTAAATTGTCCATGAGCTAAAGTTTCAATTTTCTGTTTTTTGCATGCTTATTTAAATTTCAAGTTATTTCTATACTTAAATACTAAAATATTATAGACTGTTATTTTTTTTAATTCATGTTTAAAATAGTTTTAAACGGATAGTGAGTTCGTGGGGGAAAAACGATAGTAAGATCTATCAATTTTTTTAATTATTATATTAGAATTTTAACACAATTTACATAATATTTTATTTTTATTACTTTATCTTTTTGAAAATTTTGATAATGAAAATGACATGATTTAAATTTTTTTATTTTGGTAAAAAATATCATGATAGAATAAACCATATAAAAATATGATTATATAAATTTATAAATGATGATATTAATATATTTAAAAGACATATTGTATTATTGATTACATGGATAAAAATCATGGAGAAAAAAGTATAAAAAATAAAAAATATGGCTACATGGGTGATTGACAGTTTTTTTTAATTGATAATATAGGAGAAATTATTAAAGATTTGACTAGGGAATATTTAGTCTTTTAAGAAAAGTTCCTTCAAGATATGTTCGGCATCATCTTGAAGAAGAAGAAGATCATGATTCTCCATTATTCCCATCCAACGCTGCTCATTCCTCCTCCCATCAAATTCCCATAATTGACCTCTCCAAATTCTCTTCTCCAAATTCCAAAGCCTCTGAGATTCAAAAGCTGCACTTTGCATGCCAAGATTGGGCTTCTTCCAGGTCTTGCTATGACTTTCTTTGTTTCCCCCCATCTCTCTCTCTCTCTCTCTCTCTCACACCCACACACACACACCCCACAACAACATTCATATATCTTTTAAAAATTTTACGGAAAATCTCATCTTGATATCATAAGGATCCAAAATGGTTAACTGAATATATATATATATGTGTATGTATTAGATGATGTAAAGCAAATTAATATTACCATGAGGATATGATGCAAACAAATATTACTATATGTTGCTCTATAAACACCATATATGGATGGGTTTGCTTTTGGTCCTCAGAATATGTACATAGATAATATTCTTCTGCATTTAGTGCGTGTGTGTATCTAATAAATTACCTATAACCTAACCTAGTGGCATGAATGGTTTTTTGGAAATGGTAGGTTCTTAGTTTAATCTTGCTTCTAATATTAAACCATGAGTGTTTCTTCCTTTAAATGAAAACTGAGGTATGCACTTATTTTGTTTAATACTTGGACTATATGTTATAGTAACTTTTTGATGGGAAAGTTCACTTTCATCATGGTTGGAGATTAGCCTTTTATTGTTGTGATGAGATTTGCACCGTCTAAATATAGTTTCAATAATTTAGATTTAAACTTTTGGGAAAATTGATGTTTGGATCCTTAAAATTTTGATCAAGTTGTAACTCAATTCCTGAACATTAACTCAGTGCAACTAGTCGGATTGATTCACAATCAAGTCAAAATTACAGAGATTGAGTTGTACATAGGCAAAGTTCAAGTACTGAGTTACAATTAGGTTAAAACATAGGGATTAAATAACTAATCTTCCCTAAAATCGGAGATAGAGTTGATAAGAAGATGAAATCGGAGGTCTCAAACCGGCTCCCTCACCTTCTCCTTGCATGCCATTACTAACGAATGTCTCCATCTCAGATATGAAACTCCATCTAGATCGACAACCGATTTGCTAGTTTTAAGTCTGAATAGGCCAATCCGATTTTTTCTATTCTGATTAAAGTTGAAAAAGAATTTGTTCAATTTTATAAATTTACTTATATATTATTAAAGGATTAAGGGATGAATTTGTAATCTTGGAATGTTAAATGGAATAATGTTCCACCTTACCATTAACAATGTAATAGTTGACATCAATTTTCAACTATCAATGTTAATTTTTTCTTTAACTAAATGGGGTAACATTATTACGTTTTGAAATTTTTGGAGCAACATTAAACTAAAAAAAAAGGAATTCTAGAAAAACATTGTTCATGAATACTTTTAAAATAAACCTGCCTCTTAACTCTTTGTTATTCCCTGGCAAAAAAAAAAAACTCTTTGTTATTGGATAGTGCAATAATGATTTAGTTTGACGGGTCCACGTACACGAACATAGGGACTGATTTCCCAAATATTTTTTTTTTTTTCATTTTTTAATTCGAATGGACTTGTTATGATTTTAACAATAAAAGTAAAATGAAAGTGGGTTGGTGATAACAAATTATGAGACTGAACAAATACAGATAATCAATTTTTACCCAACTTTGCAAGTTCGTAATTCTTTTTAATTGAGCTTTCATTTCAAAAGCTTCTTCGTCTTCCTCATTTTTCTTTTAAAGTTTTGGAACTTCAATTCAAGTCTTTTTTTTTTCCACAAGTTTTGGTATTTAAATTTTTTTCGGTAGAAAAATTTTAAGAAAGTGGTCAGACTCACCCACAATACAAAAGCAAGTAAACTAACTCATAATTCACTGTGATATGTTCCTACGGACACGGTGGTAAGAAAAGCAAGCTTTTTTTTTATATGGCCCAATAGATAAGTCTATCTAACTTCACTTAGCTGTGAACATGCTTCCCCCAACTTCATAACTTAGTGACACTCCCCTGGATTGAACATATTTTATTTGAGAGTTTCTGGCCCTTTACAAGCTAAACCCAGAAACAATTTTGATCATTTTACTTTTATTTTCTCTTCACGAAGTGATTCAGTGAGCTAGCCAACTCGTTCACTCAGTGAGGTTCAGTCCAACGAAAAGGTTCAATATTGTGCTCAAAGTAAAATCTCTAGTTCTCAGCTAAATATCTACAATGGTTCGGTATCACAAGAATTAAGAATCTGCTCAGCTCGCAGATCCTTTTGAACTTGTACTCAGTGAGTCAACTCACCAACAACCCGGCACTGATCACAGTAAACTGAGGTTCTAGATCGAGTTACATCCTCCTCCACAATGTCAAGGGTGATAATCGCCGACGAAAGATCGGACCCATTGACGAGTCCTCCGATCCATAACAATATCTGCCACATCATCAGCGAGGAAAATAACGATGGGGGATAGAGACTATTGCATAATTAGAAAGAAATCGCTGAACGGTTTCCCGAACGGCTGACCGCCAGCGACTACATCGTTGCAGAAGCGGTCACCGGAGGCCGGAAAAGTGAGAAAATCATAATGACCTTCTGAAACTCTCCTCTTCATCCTCTTCGACGGCCTTTCATTCACCACCATGGGAATAGCTTTTTTAAATGATTTTACGCAATTCGAGGTAAGTATGTGAAAGAAGTTTTATCCCAACTTATGTAAAAGTGTTTTTTAAGTAATTGTCAAACAAGCCCTACGAAACAACAACCTTTCATTCTTATATTTGTATGTTAAATTAAATGAAATGTAAGATTAAAAAAGAATCTTCATCATAATCCCAAAACAAAAAATCAAATTAATTTTTTTAAAAAAATGCTTATCCCAGTAATTAGAAACATTTAAAAAAAACTCCTATTTTTGTAATATTGGTATATAAGTATATTTATATATTCAAATATATAAATTCAAATCTTCAAAAAATAGCATAAATCTCGTCTTGCTGAAAAACCTATTTGATAAAAATAAATCTCATCTAAAGAGTCACACGTGACTCTCATCATGTTATTTGGATTTGGCCTCAAATCCCAGTCAGCCATGGTCCATGGGGGATCTAGATCCGCCCATTTGACATTTTAGTTTGCATGAATAGATAGTTTTATTATAACTAAGATATTATAACTAAGATATTTGCGGAGTTGTGTATCTTATTATGTTAAATGGTACAATTAATTTAATTTTATAGTAATTGATTCAAACACACCTCAGCAAACCCGTGGTTATTTATTAATGAGCAATAAACATATGAGGATAAAATGATGTCGTAATAGTAACATTTAATTGCTGAAGTGAATTTCATAATATTTTGAAATATTTCTCTATAAACCATATTGATTGTGCTATTTGTTGGTTTCTTATTTAAACGTTCATAGATTTCACCCATAATAAAACAATATACAATTAATCATGAGTGAAGACAAACCTAACTAGGTAGAAACCAATGTTAGTCATGAATTGCTCCTCACTATTGTTGATTGTCATAACAAATGATAATATGATTGGAAATTGTCATCTTGTTATTGTAAAGGGTAGTTTAGATTCTAATGGATTCATATCTATTCGATGGATCAAGAATTTTGACTTGCACTTATACTATTGAGAGCATTTACGTTAATGAAGTGTGTACCAAGAAATGTTACCTTTAGTCTTGTGCTGTTGGGTAGCCTTGCTGCTTGATCTATATTCCTCGTGAGCATTATGTGAACTTTGACATTTAATGAGAGTCTATGTGGAGGTAAGCCGGAAATATCATCAATATTGTTTTGAGCACTAAA
>QFDD01003957.1:0-18643 GCA_006871305.1 Vachellia collinsii
CACTTTCTGCACTTTTTTTCTGCAATTTTTTGGTTTTTGGTTTAAGGTTTGAGCTTGGACGCCATTGTTTTCTGCAATTGTTTTGGATGGTGGATATCTTTTTTTTTTTTTTTCACCAGTGGACGGGGGTTATCGGCTGACGCTTGAAAGGGGAAGGGAAGGCTACTTTTTTATTATTATTATTTTTTTTGCTTCTTAAGGGGAAGGCATTTTTTTAAGGGTATTTTAGTATTTTTATATATAAATATGATTTTCCATTAAAAATTTTATCATACTTCTTCCATCATACCAAACATATTTTAAAACTCACTTCCAGTTCCAGTTCCACTTCCACTTCCAATTCCACTTCCATTTCCACTTCCAATAAAAATAGTTCCATGTACCAAACGGGGCATTATGGATCTTGGGTTCAAAGGGTCAAAATTTACATAGAATAACAAAAGAATAGGAGATGCCCAAATAGAAAAAAGAATAGATAGAGCATTAGCTAATTTGGCTTTCTGTGAAAACTTTCCAAAAGCTCAGGTGTTCCATGAGGAGCCCACTGGTTTAGACCACCATGCTCTAGTGCTTATCCTATGCTACGTTGGTTTGAGGACCCCTCCTACATTCAAATTTGAAAATTTTTGGATAGACCACCCAGAATACCCTATAGTAATTCATGAAAGTTGGTCTATGGTTGACAATGAATTGAGAGATAAGCTCCATGAATTTACTTTGAGACTAGAAAGGTGCTGAAAAGCATTAATGTGTTGGAGTAAGAGAACCTTTCCAAACAATAGAAAATTAATTGAGTATCTGAAGCAACAACTAACAAAGTGCAGGAAGGGCTATCTTACTGTTGAAAAACTAGAAGCAGCAAAAAACTAACCATAGAAATTGAAAAAATATGGGATCGAGAGGAAACCTACTAGTGGCAAAGATAAAGGATTTCTTGGTTACGTGCAGGGGATAAAAATACTAGATTCTTCCACTTATCTACTGTTAAAAGAAGAAGGAGAAATGTAGTACTAAAAATTAAAGATGAGGGTGGAAAATGGTTGAAGGAAGAAGGTGAAATTGCAAGTTGTATATCCTCTTATTTTTCAAACATTTTTAAAGCTTCTAATACCAAATCCTTTGAAGATATTTTGAGCTTTGTAGACTGCAAAATAAGCGATGAGATCAACGAAAGACTAACAGCCCCTATAACAGCAACTGAAATAAGAGAGGCTGTTTTTCAACTTGGGGGAACAAAAGCCCCTTGACCAGATGGGTTCTATGGTAAATTCTATCAATCACCCTAGACTTAAATAAATGACACTGTGGTGATAATGGTGAAGGAATTTTTCAAGGAAAAAGCAGTATGGCAGCCATAAATGAGACCAACATTGTCTTGGTCCCTAAGATAGACATAATGATAGCACATGAGGTAATCCATTACCTAAGAAGGAAAAAGATGGGTGCTAAATTTGAGTTTGCCCTTAAGATGAATATGAGCAAGGCTTATGATAGGATTGAATGGAACTTCCTTAAACTGTTTTATTAAAAATGGGCTTTTGTATGAAATAGGTTGAGTTGATAATGAACTGTGTCATCTCAGTCAAACTGAATATGTGCTTGTTTGGAAGAAAAGTGTCTTCATTAATGCCACGCATGGATCTTATGTAACACCAAGCACTGCTAGGGATCTAACACCCTAAGGGACCTCGGAGTGGGTGCAGGGGGAAGGGAGACGTAGTAGGCAGGGTGTGTTCAAGTCCCACATCGGTTAGACTCATCCAGAGTGAAGGCTATATATGTAGTTAGAAAGTGGCCTTTGACATCTGAGGCGCTTTTTGAGTGACTATGGGATCCCAAAAGAACAAAACCTTATGCCTATGGGCGGCTAAATAAGGCTAATACCTCAGGATGCTACAATATGGTATCAGAGTCGAGGACGGCTCTTTACGTTGGTGGAGAGAGTGTAACACCAAGCGCTGCTAAGGACCTAACACCTTGAGGGACCCCGGAGTGGGTGAAGGGGGAAGGGAGACGCAGTAGGCAGGGTGTGCTCAAGTCCCACATCGGTTAGACTTGTCCAAAGTGAATGCTATATATGTAGTCAAGAAATGGCATTTGACATCCGATATGCCTTTTGAGTGACTATGTGATCCCAAAAAGATAAAACCCTGTACCTACGGGTGGCTAAATATAGACAATACCTCAAAATGTTACATCTTAGACAAGGGGACCCTCCATCCCCTTATTTGTTCATCCTAGTGGTAGAAGTCCTTTCAAGTGTGTTAAATAAGTGTGTTGAAAATAAAACCTTGAAAGGAATAAAACTAGCAAAGAGCAGCCCCATTTTATCACATAGCTTCTTTGCGGATGATGCATTGCTATTTATGAATGCTAATAATGATAATTGTAGAAAATTGGCACAGATTTTGGAGATGTACAGTAATGCTTCTGGTCAGTTACCTAACCTTAACAAGTCGGGCATCCTGTTTTCTCATAACACCCCTGAAGAAGTAAAGAATTCTGTCTGCAACATATTGGGAATATCTAAAATTGATGATGTAGGGAGATACTTAGGAATACCCAGTGTATGGGGAAAATCAAAGGAACAAGCACTAGCATATGTCAGGGAGATAGTTAGCAAAAACCACAGGGATGGAGTAGGAACCTTCTATCATTTGGTGGGAGGGAGATTATGATAAAATCAGTGGTAAATGCCATCCCTCTCTTCCCAATGACCTATTTCAAATTTCCTAAGCATGTTTGTAAATAGCTAGATAGTTTGATTGCGAATTATTGGTGGGATATTGGTAATGGGGGGAAAATACATTGGAAGGCTTGGGGGAACTTGGCACAAGTTAAAAGAGATGGAGGTTTGGGCTTTAGGGATTTTGAGATTATGAATGATGCTTTACTAGTTAAGACAGCTTGGAGAATTCTACAAGATGGCAACAACTTATGTGGAAGAATACTCAAAAGCATTTACTATCCAAAAGGTTGTTTTATGGAAGCAAAGAAGGGATATAAAGCCTCTTGGGTATGGTCCATCATCCTCGTGGGTAGGGAAATGCCTAGGAAGGATTTGAAATAGGTAATAGGTAATAGGTAATGGACTTACAACTTGAGTATGGAAAGATTGCTAGATCCCTGAGCTAGGTGGTAAAACATTGAATCAAATCACTGAAAACAGATTCAACAATGACAATAGAGTAGCTAGTCTAATGTGTAACGGAGCATGGAATTTATCTCCTTTAATAAATAAAGTAAACAATGAGATTCTGGACATGGCATCAAGAATAAGGGTTGGAATGACAAATAAAGATGATAGGTTCCTATGGAATCGAGCTAGAAATGGGGAGTATAAGGTGAAGGAAGGATATTGGGTAAACAAAAACAGAAGAACCAACATAAGTAACAAGGCAGGTAAATCGTGGATAGTCCCCCCAAACATTTTGGGAGAAAATGTGGAGAATAGAAGTGACACCTAGGATAATGCATTTTATTTGTAGGTGTATGTCTGATGCATTACCTACTAAGCTATCACTATATAAAAGAAAATGCACCACATCTCCTACCAGCCCAATATGTGATGAAGAGGAAGAATCTTTGGAGCATTTATTCTTCTATTGCCCCTAGGTAAAAGGAGTTTGGTTTGGCAGCCAACTATCAATCAAATTGGATAAAACAAAATTCTAGTGTTTTAAGAAATGGTGTGTGGAGCTGTTCCTTCAAAATAATAAATTAACCCAATATGATATCTCCCTATTGTTGTGGTCTTTATGGCTTATTTGGAAGAGTAGGAATGACTAAATCTTTAATCATAAACTATCTGACCCTTGCTCTATTATTAATTGTGCAATGAAACAAAACAATGAATTTTGGCTAGCTTATAAAGATGAGAAGTATGGGAATAAAACACCTATTACTCGTAATGCTATATACTAGAATGCTCCCCTTGAGAATTACCTCAAAATCAATTGTGATGGTTCTTTTGAAACTAACTCAAAAGATGCTGGGATAGGGATTTTATGCAGAAATAGTAAAGGTGAGTTTGAGTGAGGTTTTGGTGAAAAAATAAAAGTGACCTCTGCTTTCATGACTAAATTTTTTTCTTTAAGAAAAGCTCTAGTACTTCTTGATGAGCTCCAGGTGCAATGTGTAGTGGTGGAAGTGGACAATAAGGAGCTATTTGACTATGTTAATAGCAAAGCAGCTTTCTGTGGAGAATGGGAATGTTGTCTAATCTTGCAAGATATCCAGGAGTGGCTTGAATCCAAGGCAACGTGGTCTATTTCCTTCACACCTAGGGAAGGAAACTATGCAGCAGACTATATTGTTGTAAGTGTTCAAAAGGGGTTGTGCCCTATTGGGTGGGTTGATAAATCAACACCCCCTCTTTCTCTGATTATTGCCAAGGATGCTAAGGAAGCTGCTAGGAACAAAGTCAAAGATGGAAATTGCTCAAGGGTGGCATTGGATGAAATATGGATCTGATTGTACTATACTTGTATTTGTTATGGATTTTGTAGTTAGTTTCCCCAGTCTTATACGGGCCTTGCATACGTTTTATTGCATATTGTAATGGAATACTTACGGGTTTGTTTGAAAGTAATAAGAAATATATTAGCTTGTGGTAAAAAAAACTATTTATATTTATCAATTTTTCTAAATTAATTTATCTGATTTATAAACTGATATATTAATACATTGCTTAACAATATCTATTTCTATATATTATTGGATTATATATTAGTTTATAAATTAGACAAATTATTTGAAAAAATGATAAATATAAATAGTTTGAAGTAATTTATTTATCTTTCTTAATCTTCCTAAAAAATTAAATGACTCTTATATTAAAAACTGGAGTCAATATGAAAGATCAAATGTAAGAGAAGGGCCAAAAGTAAATAGTGAAAGACAAAGAGAGGATGTGATGGAGAGAGGGGGGAAAAAAAGAAATCGGTATCTGCAAGAACAATTCTTCATAATTTGAAAATCATTCTTGCCAAAAATGTTTTTAAGTATATTATTTCAGTAAATGATTTTCACCCCATAAGATTATGGTATTTTTTTTACTTGTTTGTAGGGAAATGATACATTTATCGGTAATTTCTATATAAAACTTGTGAATGAGTTGAAAATGTAGATTTGTTACTCATGCTCATGCCTCACAAGATTTGGTGAAACTCTCTCTCTCTCTCTCACCTTTAAATGATTGAAAGATTTGTTTGTAGAGAAATGATACATTTATCGGTAATTTACATTGTCTTCATCTCTGATAAATACCCTCACAAGCAGCAATCTGGGCATAGGTGCAAAAGGGGCACTGTGTTTGAATTAATATTTTTTAAGTGATTTTTCACAATTTGATATAAGTATGAGAGACGTTTTATCTCGACTAACGTAAAAAAAATGCTTTTAGAAAGAAAAGAAGCTTGCAAAAATCACTTTGTCACTCTTTCCAATCTTCATCACTCAAACTACTTTGTCCTCCAACATGTTTGTGCCCGTTCAGATTAGCGATAAAAACTATTTTTTTAAATATAATTTATGATTTATGAAGTAAGTATATGAGTAGAGTTTAATCTAAACAGACAGGCAATGTATTAGAGCTTTTGTTCTCTTCATCTAATGCCAGATATCATACCCTAAGGAAAAATAAAAGCTACCCTCTCTCTTTCTCCCCACCAACTATATCATGGCTCTTTCTTCCTCTTGTTCTCCCTAACTCTTCTCTACCTCTCATCCTCTACTTCTTCATTAGCTTTCATAGATGTAACCCACCAGCTTCTCACCTTCAATACTTCCCTCCCTAGTCACAATCCCTATTCTTTCATTCATGCCTCCCTATCTTCTTGAACACTATCTACTCACCCTCAACCACCTCCAAGTTCTTCATCTGTAGGGCCCCAATATTTCCGACACCCATTTCTTTCTCAACACTCCTTGAGATAAACCCTTCTTAGTGAAACCTCTTGAAGAAAACAAATTTGCGTGCTCTCTGCATGAGCTTCTCGTGCTAGAAAATTTGCACACTTCAAAATTTCCTTGTTGACGTGGTACAGCTCAACATTACAGTTGCCATAGAGCAAGTGATAAGTTGCTTCAATTTCCTGGCGTAAATGGTGAGTAGACCTGCTATCCCTTAGTAGAATATTGATCGCTTTCAATGAATTAGAGAAAACTTGGATGTTCTTAAGATGAAAATCTTGACATATCTCCAACCCCGTTTGGATTGCCAAGATCTATGCCCTTGTGACTATGACATTCTCCAGCTTACACTAAAAGCCCATAACCCAATGCCCCTGGTCATCCTGAATAAGTCCACCACACATGGTATGGTTTGGCACTCAAACTGAGGCATCAATATCCAAACGAACTGAGCCACTTGGTGGTGGCCTCTAGTGTGTATCTAGAATAGTGTTGTCCTAGAAAATTTGGTAAGCGAACCTTACAGCGGATCCTCTTCCATTATAGCTGGATAAGAATGAGGGGGGGGGAAGGGATGTGTTGTATGCTTTTAGCAAAAAAAAACTTTTTCCATTATTCATCAAATTTTCGATTAAGAAAAAAAGGATATCGTGTGTTTGTATAAGTCCAATTTACTCCTCAAAGGGCGTTTCTTCATTACAGTACTTTTGTCGAGTTTTACCCAAAATCAATGACATAGGCACTCCCTCTTGAATGACATGATTTAAGAAAACTATTAAAAATTAATTAGAAGTAATATATATGTAGGAAATATACCTTTTTTCCCCTCAAACATGCCGTAAATGAGTTAGTAATAATGAGAAAAATGATGAAAAAGAATGTATAGGAGGAGATGATGTAATATATGAAATTAAGGATAAAATGGGTAAAAATATAATTAATGGTCAGACAAACCTGTAGTGAATCATTTTAAAAAGAACGAACCAATTCAAAAACTTGGATCTTGTAATAAGAAATTGAAAGAGGGTTACATATGATGGTGAGGAATCACTAATCATAGTAGTGTGATTTGAGGGCCAATATGGTCCTCTCCAAAAACTGAAAATATTGTAAAATTACTTCTACTAGATTATACTATGTGTCGTTGATCATGGTCTGTATTCAAATAGAGCCTTTGCTATTAGTATTATAGGTGAATGTATCTTGTTTGATCGTAGAGAAATAAAAAATGATAAAAAAAATCAGAATTAAAAAAGGTGATGTAACTAGCTATGTGTTTGTCTTGAGAATGGTTAATACAATTTTTTATTTCTCAAGTTTTTTTTTCATTTTAATTTTGGTTCCTTCTCGAGTTTAAAATGAGCAGTTTTAGTTACTTAAGTTTCATGTTATTTGAAATATTAGTCAATAAATCTAATAAAAATTTGAATTATTTTGTCTTTTGAGAGATCAAAACCACTTATTTTAAACTTGAAAGACCAGAACTAAAATAAGGATAAACTTGAAATACTAGAGAGATTGTATTCGCGCTTTTGAGAATCTTCATTCTCATAGCTTATTCTCTTGGTAACCCCATGGATTGTTGCTTGCCCAATTCCACTGGTCCCTGCACATCTCCTCTATGCCATAATCTTTTGAGAATCTTCATTCTCATAGCTTATTCTCCTGGTAACCCCATGGATTGTTGCTTGCCCAATTCCACTGGTCCCTGCACATCTCCTCTATGCCATATTTTGCCCTGGAGAAATCATAGTATATTCTACAATTAAAGCTTGAGATAGCATAGTACCAATCTAATTCTTATTATAAATCCATTTTACCTAATTGTCACATATATCAATGAATGATATGTAAGTCATTGAATATGCCTTAAATTGATAAAATTTTCCAAGTTTACCCTTATTTTCTCTTCGCATTTACAAATCATTCTCACACTTCTCCCCCTTTTTTTCTCTATTTCCAACAAGAATTAAATAAAAGTAAAATTGAAAAACAGTCATTAATAACCTCCAAGTGGACTTATCTTTATGACCAATATAAACAATCATTACCATAGGACCTAGTTTGTAGGGTAATTTGTAATATAAACTAGATTCTAAATTTTGAGGCAGGAGGAGTATTATCTTATACTTTTCTTCAATTGACTGTGCACTCTTTGCTTTACCATTGTGGAAAAGATACCATCATATGGTGTCCTCCTCCAGAAAGGAGTTATTACTTCTACAAAAGAAAATTTCTTTATTTCCTTTTTCGAGATTCTCAGTTGCAATGCTTACAATATCCATAGGAATAATAGTGACTCATCGTTCAAATTGAATCCGAGTCCAAATGATAAGTCATTATAAGTCATTGTTTTACCTCTAAACACTTTCACAGGTGAGGCATATGACATCGATTATTTTTCCCTAAATGGAGAACACCCTAGTTGGAGTTGCAGCATAAAGTATGGTGTTTTCCAACATGGCAGAGAATATATACTCAACAAAATACATTAACTAAAAATGTTTTCGTTTCTTTCTTGAAAAGTATGTGGCATATTGAAGAATAAATTTTTACACAAAGAACTTCTTATCATTTACTTTTTGTGATTAAACCTTAATTTGGAGGGTGAAATTGGGTTAGTTTAGGGTGTGAGATGTATTTTATACCATTATCCAAGTTTAATGGAAGTGATTTTAGAGTACCAATCTATTGGTCAAAACAAGCTTTATAAAAATCTTAAATTATTGTTTATGGGTTAATGTACAAAAACACCCATGAACTTTTACTAAAAGTGCGTCCAGCATTATATACTTTTTGTAGGTACACAAATACCTATAAACATTCAACATGAGAGCAAAAGTGATAAGATTGTTAAGTGTAATATAACACCAGTGTTGGAGTACTTTCGATATTTAATAATCCTGACATCATTACTCCTATTTTGAATATTCAAAAGTATTTTTACACATTTGAAAAGCATATGATACTGGACGCAGTTTTGACAAAAGCTATGACTGTTTTTGCACCTTAATTCATTGTTTATTAAACCCGACTTCTGGATTCAACAGCTTTGTTCAAATACTTACTTCCAACCAAGCTCTTTTTCAGCCTTCTCCGTAGATGCATAAACAGCAGTAGCATCTCCAGGCCTCCTTGGACACATTTTTAACGGAATTTTCTGTAAAATGAAAGAACTAAATTTATATTTGAGCTTTATCATATAAATTTGCTTATGTGAACAGAATGCACAGTAACCTTTCCAGAGGCCTTTTCAAATGCTGCAACCATTTCAAGAACAGATGTACCACGGCCAGTTCCCAAGTTGTAAGCAGTACAACCTAAAAAGATAAGTTGCCACAATTAATTTCACTTAATAAAATATTAAGACATAATAGTAACTATATAAATAGCAAAAAGAGAACTCCTATTGCAGTTATAAATAAGGATTGCAATTTAGGCCTCATCTAAGAGCAAAATAAACTTTGCTCTTTTTGAGTCAGAGAAGTCAATATCTGATCAATGGTTTAAGATGGGTTTGAAGAAAACCAAAACTTTGTAGTTTTGGGGTGCAAGGTCAGCGCAGAGTAGTCCTGCTTCCTTTTACAGTTTAATTCTCAGAAGATTCATATATACATAGAAAATGAGAATTACCCACCAATATTCTCAGTTGCAAAAAGCTTTCGCAGGGCAGCAATGTGACCATCTGCCAAGTCCATTACATGGATATAATCCCGAATCTGTTTCACATAATCATAAAAGAGAACAATGAAAAAAAAAATTAATGGGAAAGAAATAAATCTGCGGCTGTCTTTCTCTATGTTGTTTCAATGGAATATGATCCATAAGATTCTTTCTTAAATATTTGCTGTCATGTAATATACAACAATTTTTAAACATATTAAGATCTGAGTACTGATGGTATGTGCACACACAAAAGAAACTAATTACCAGGAAAAAAACCAACATACAAAACCTTGAGTGTTAAACAGAACATGTAAATATAAAATAAGACACCCATAACAGATTACAAATAAAAGCATAGAATAAATTAAGATTAAATATCAATCTTCTTCTATGTTCACATCACTACGATCTTGTGAGCTCTAGAGCCGTTTTAAAGTTGTTTTGACATATTTGGAAACATACTGGATCATTTCATAATGTTTCTACGAGAATTGAAGAAAAACTATAATATTAATGCAAAAATATAACTAGCATATCTTATGGGATATTGGGTATGCATATTGATGCTTCCTAGATGTCATCAATAAACCAGTGTTCTGTTTCTGTTTATTCAGGGCACGGTTATCACACAACTGCAAAATTTCTCATGATAAGGGCTTCTCTAATGCAAAAAAGAAAGTACAGCAAATGTGGATTTTACAAACCGCAGTTCCATCCTTCGTGGGATAATCATGACCATATACATTAAGCTCAGGCAATCTGCCCACAGCTACTTGTTGTATGTAAGGCATGAGGTTATTTGGGATGCCCCTTGGATCTTCACCAATTTTACCACTTTCATGGGCCCCAATCGGATTGAAATATCTCAGTAAAATGATTCTCCATTCTGGCTCAGCCTTTTGAATATCTCTAGCAATTTCTTCAAGAAAAAGCTGTCAAAAATCAGTGTATCAGATAGCAAACAGAGACAACCCACTAGATCCAAAACCAGCCATAAAAAGGGGGAGAGGAACAGAAGAAAGCAAAAGGCATAGAAGGTGGTGTGATACTTACCTTGGTTCTTCCATAAGGATTCATGGCATGTAATTTGAAGTCCTCAACACAGGGTATTTTATCAGGTTGGCCATATACAGTTGCAGATGATGAGAAAACCATCTGTTTTTCCCCCAACAAAGTCAGATTATGTGGATCACAAGTCAAGATAAATTCTAAGTAGAATTATGTAGCAAGTATAAAAATGAGATCACTTTGAATGATTAAGGGAAAAATAAAAAATAAAAAAAATAGAGAAAGAAAGAAAAGGAAGCTGCATTGTGTAGCTATGAATCTAATTCAGCATTATCATAACTTAAATAGTACATCTGAACCATCTGCATAATGGAATGATCATGCATTGATTCTAGCAACCTGGAGAAGACATATTATACCCCTTTATTTCCATTAACTGCAAGAACAGGATCCAAAGGTTGAGGCAATAGAACTGAGCCTACCTTTTTGCAGTTATATTTTGCCATAACTTCATAAAGATTGATGGTGCCGATCAAATTGTTATCGAAATATCGGCGGGGATTTACAACACTTTCTCCAACAGCTTTTAGGCCAGCAAAATGGATCACAGCATCAAATCTGCCTCATTATGATGCCCAATTGATTTTTTTTTTAAATAAAAATCATAATTATCAGCAATGTCTATAAGCTAAAAACATATAAAATCAATTTAATTTGCATACTTTGTCTTAGAGAACAGTTTCTCCAAATCTTCCCTATTCCTGAGATCACCCTACAAACAAACAAAGGCAATCTAGTGACAGTACTAAAAAAAAAAAAAAAAGAGTGGCCTCCAACCTTAAAAAAACGAATTGATACCAAGAAAGATGGATACACAATTACAGATAATGAGTATTTAATACAAGCATTGGACATGTTTTCAACACAATAAGATTTTGCCCTTGAAACATTCGTATTAACCACCCCCCCCACAAAAAAAAAGGATCAAGCTCCTACCAAATGGTAAACTACCCATCAATTACCTGAGTGAACTCAAGATTTTGAGAAAGCACTGGACCCACCAAGTACCGAACTCGATTCACAGCTTCCATTACTGAATTATCAAAATTGTCGATGATGGAAACCCTAAATCCCTCTTTGAGAAGCTGAACCACTGTGTGAGAACCAATGAATCCCGCCCCACCAGTTACGATAATCTTTTGCTCGGAGAAGGAGGCCATTTTCCTCGGCGCTCGTCGTCGAGCTTCAAAAAAAAAAAATTTAAGGATTGAAGCGGAAAGATAAGAGAGTGAAGTGATTTGAATCAAAATAAATAAATTAATTTTGGGAAAGAAAAGGGAAAAGGAGAGAGAAGGGTGATTGTTGAAGACAACTGTTACTTAAGAGCTGAGGAAGTGAAGGACATTGTTCGCAAGTTTTAATTTTTTAATTTTTTGTTTGGATTTAGTTATCGTTAGTTCGTTTGCGCGCCTTTTCATAATCTTCGATTTCTTCGTTGCGACCTCCGCTAAATATAATTTTGAAATGATTAGTTCCATTTGTTATTTAGTATTATTTCATTGGGATATCTTATCTCTCACGTATATTTAAAATTAAAATGATGAAGCATGCTTTATCATAAAGTAATTTTTCAGATACGTTCTTACATCCTAAAATATTTTTTATTCATATAGCATTTTAAAATATTTTTCGAATGCGTCTAGAATTTTAAAATATTTTTTCTACACCCAATACTAAGGTATAAAAAATTACTTTAGAGTATTAGATATATCTAAAAAAATATTTTAGGATGTTAGATGAATCACAAAATATTTTATAGTAGTGGTTACGTCTAAGAAAATATTTTATGGTGTTAACTGGAACTTAACCCTACTTTCAATTTAATCTTATAATGGAGGTACTGGAACCACATTGGTCATTAGATCAATCAGGGCATTATGTTTAGAGCAGGGAATTAAGGTCGGCCCTTTTAGGCCCTAATCCCAAAATCTCTCTGATTTCTCAGGCTCGACCCATGAGAGGTCGGGTCGCTGACCGGCCTGCGGGCCTACGACATTGTTCACTTTTTTTTAAATGCAATACTTTTAACACAATACAATTTTTTTTACTAAAAAACATAGAAAATTATATCTAACTATCTAAATAACTACATTAAAAATAATAAATACTCTGAAATTCTTAAATTTAAGTTCACAAATCATATAACATAAACTTCTTTCTTCATCAATCATCATCACTATTTTCAATTTTAAGAATATTTGAATTTGACCAAACTTCATTAGGAATAGACTCAGAAGGCTTTGCTTTAACGAGATAAAGAAATATCAAGTATTTCACCTGTAACACCATTATCATCATCATTTTAAGTTTTTACAACAAATAATAAACCAAAATCATAAATTTAAAATATGTTTATTATGTAAAATATATATATAAATTATTAAATAAATATAAAAAAAAATTATTGCGGGTTTAAAAAGGCTGGTCCTCGGCCCTACAGGGTTGACCCTTTTAAACCCTCGACCCATTAGGGCTGGCCCTTTTAGGCTCGTTTCGTTCTAGAAGCTTAAAATCACAGGTCCGACCCTCTAATTAAACTGGTTTAATCAGGCTGACCCTACGTGCCTGACCCAAATTCCCAGCTCTAATTATATCAACAAATAATGGATCAAAATGGGATTTGCTGAGGGATAGAATGGTGACGATAAAAAAAAATATAATTTAAATAATATTTATATAAAAAATATTGGGTAAAGTAATAAAAATTACCCGAGGTTTTTGTGTATGGAAAGTGAGCATTTGAAAATTGTCAAAAGACAATTTCACGCCCCACCAGTTAACAAGTTATCTTTGACCATCGAAGTTGACATTTTTATCCACATGGCACTTCATATGTGCCACCTCATCACCTCACCCAACCCTTCCTCTCCTCTCTCCCTCGTCTTCAAACTCCTCATTTCTTGAACATTTCTCACAACAATTTCAGAGCAGTACTTAGCTTCGATGCCCACAAGAAGAGGTTCGGCAAATCAGATTTCCTTCACATTGATGCCAAATTCAATTACAATGCTTCCAAAGCAGCACCATCTCATCACCCTTCATTTCACTCTTGGATACGAAACCCAAAAAGTACGAAACGATGACCCCAATCAAAATTGGAGAATTACTATAAAGTTCCATGTAAAAGAATTAATATGATAAAGGTCACATTGACAACTCAAACAGTTTCATTAACAACTCAAGTAACTCGCATTGACAACTTCTTGAGACCATTATCATATTAATTCTTTTCTATGGGACTTATAGTAATTCCCCCAATCAAAATCTAAGACACTGATTCGTGCTCTGCTTCAGGATTATTTCTACATTCTGCATCAACAGAAAGAAGAGAAGATTGGCGATCTCGAAACTAGTCCTACTACATTGCCTTTGAAGGTTGATAAATCTGGACTGTTCACTTGCGAGACCGAATCAGGTACGTCATGGGTGGCTGATATGAAGGAGCCATCGTCAAGAAGTGATTTGAAGGTCAAAATAAGGAGATCAAGTTGTGGAATAAAGTTAAAATATTTGAGATCAATTTTACTGATAAGACGGTGAAATTGACGAAGATGTTAGTCATATAAAATCCAAATTAGGTGGTTTGAATGGAAAAATGTAACCGGAGTTATATATGGTTGAAAAGCATCTAATAAAGTAAAATGAAAATTTAGCTATTCGATCAGCAATGTTTATGCCATAAAATGTTGAGTTTAAAAGGAATGAATGAGCATAAAGTCGGGGTAACTAAAATGAGAATGTTAAGATGGATATACAGTCATACAAAGAAAGATAAAATGTGTAATTAATTTATTCAATAAAGGGTTGGAGTTACACCTATTGAAGAAAAAATGGTAAAAAATCATTTAATATTATTGAGACATGTTCAAAGAAGAATCAAGAGAACACTTATTAATATTATTGAATGATATCTCTTAATTAATAATCTATCCTAAAATTTGATTTTTGATCGACCACTTGAAATAACCCTATTTTTGTCACAAATTCATGAATTCTCATTATTAAATTGACTTGAAATTTCTTCTTCCTTCCTCTCATGACCATTTCTGTCTTTTTGCTCCAAAAATTTATTTCATTCTGCCCCCAAAAAGTTGAGGTGAAATTTCAGATTTCATGGAGAGAATCTGAAATTAATTTGCTCGAGAGGTTCTCACATGAAATTTTCCCAATAAAATAAGACAGTGAGAAGGGTCTGCATGTTTACAAGCCTTGTGACTATATTAACAAATAATGAAATATATTACTTGTCCAGTCAAAGAAGTTGCTCTGACAGAACAGGAAAATAATATCACCAATATCAAGGCATGTAAGAAATAATTGAATACTCGTTGGCAAAACAAAAAGAAGAAATAATTGAATATTCATAGCATAGGCTTCACGTGTCATTCTATTAGCAAGCATGTGTTGTCGTCTCTTTTAAGTCATAACACATTCTCAGATGTGACGCATGATTAGAACCCTTCAAGGGAACTGATCCATGGGTGATTCCTGTGGGCTTGAAATCGCTATATACCATAACTTTCTTGCAACCTTGACCCCAAACAATCATATAAAACGTCTAAAAACCCCCCATAAGCTTCACTGTCGTGCTTGGCGAGTGTATCCTGGTTTAGTCATTTAACCACTCGTCCAACTATCATCTTTGATCATGCATGCCTGACCAGTGACCACAAACAGCCTCTCTCCAGTTTTACCGAACCTACCATCCACGTCAAGACACAACAACCCGGATTTCCATTGAGTGCTGATCTCGATTATGAGCTTCTCGAGTTTTCTTTCGTTGCTTCCATCTTCGGATCTTTCAGAATTTTGCTCTAAACCTTTAGGGTTTTGTTGTTCTGAGTAGAGATTCTTGCACATCATTTCCACAAAAGCCAGCAAGTATGTGCAAAGATCCTTCGCCACAGTAGCCTCGTGGTACATTTCTAGTTTCCAGCCTCATTCCTAGCATTTCTGATAATCCAGCCCTGGAGACAACATTTAAGCATGCAGTTTTACCACCAACATCAGAAGCATGTGCCGGTGACTGATAATAATAGGATGATATGGAGTTTAGGGCATCTGCATATATAATTATATCAGTCAAAATTTCAGAGTTCCACAAATGAAAATACACTTGAAGTAATTTCAAATGCCTAGTCATCACTTATGAGTCCCTGTATTTAGTAGTGAACTATTTCCATTCTGAATGCTTGCTGGACAAAAAAGCCAAATTGTACACGCTGAGTGAGCTCTATTGGTGTACGAGGCATCAATCTCAACCTCAAATTATAAGGATTTAAGGCACGCACAAAATTCAAGTTTTATGACTCTCCAATTCTCCATCAGTGGTTGAACTTAAGTTCTGAAGACAGAATCTTAATAAGGTGAGATATCCTGCAACACTTTACTTTCAGGAACAGTTATGTCACCAGAAGTCCATGCAAGAACAAGATCCATGCTTGAAGTGGTGAAAGCGATGGCGATCCCTAATCACAATAACCCGGTCAAATGCCTTACTAATCAATTTTGCGGCAATGTGGCAATCATTACAAATTCTCAAATTCTTCATAATTCTGATTGGAGTTGGTGGGGCAATGGTGAGAAGCCCAAATGCTATTGCAAGTTTCTCACTGTGTCTAAAAAGGGAAGTTTCCTTCTCCTCTTCATCAATGTCAAGTGAAACCTCACTAGTGTCTGGTGCATATCCCTCATCCTTCAACTTCAGTGCCACAACATGTAACATTTGCTCAATATCATTTATTCTAGAATGTGTCTTATCTCCAGCGAAGAATTCATGAACCACTCCATTTGCTTCAACCATGCTACAACCAGGTGTCTTCACCACCCCATGTTCCATCATCTTTCCCCGGATCTCGATAGCATCATTCCAATTTCCTTTTGAAGCATATATATTTGATAGCAACACATGGAAACCATCATGGTCAGGCTGAAGTAGTATGAGCTTTTTTCCCACCCTCTCACCCATTTCATTGTTACCATATTTCTTACAAGCCCCTAGCAAAGCACCCCAAGTAGCAACATCTGGCGACATTGGCATACTTTCAATAAGTTCCTCTGCTTCTTTAAGCATGCCTGCACGTGCTAAGAGATCAACCATGCATCCGTAATGCTTAACATTTGGCTCCATTTTGTGTTTATCAGTCATAGAACGAAAGTGGTGGCGCCCCTCATCCACTAGGCCCATGTGTCGACATGCACCAAGAACTCCCATAAAAGTTATCTCATTTGGAAGCAACCCAGCTTTTTTCATATCTGCAAACATGTCAAGTGCCTTTTCTACCATACCATTCATTGCCAACCCAAGAATAAGAGCATTCCAAGTCGAAATTCCTTTTTCCTCCATCATATTGAAAATCTCTAAAGAATTTTCTACACATCCACATTTCATATACATACTTATAAGAGTCGTTCCCAATACAACATTAACCTTCAAATTATTTTTACTAATATAAGCGTGAATCCATTTTCCCAAGTCTAAAGCAGCAAGATGGGTGCATGCCAAGATTACACTCACCAATGTGATCTCATCTGGTGTGATTCCATGAAACTGCATTTCCCGAAACAATGATAGAGCCTCTGAGAAACGTTCATGTTGAGCATACCCTGATATCATAGCACTCCAAGACACAAGATCCTTCTCTGGCATGGTGTTGAATAATGACTCAGCATCTTCAACTAAGTCACATTTTAGGTACCCAGATATCATAGAATTCCAAGATATCCTGTCCAAGTGGATGCCATCATTGAAAATCTTTTTTGCATCTAATATTTCCCCACAACTTGAGTACAAATGTATCAAAGCATTTTGAAGGTTGACATAGGATTGAATTCCAATTTTCGCAGCCAGGCCGTGCATTGATTTTCCTGTCTGGACAATTGATAAGTGTGTACAAGCAGAAAGAACACTTACCACCACCACCTCATCTATTGTAACTCCATTTTCATTCATCTTCGAGAAGAAAACCAATGCCTCCTCATACATTGCGTTTTGTTCATAGCAAGAAATCATTGCACTCCATGAAACCATATCTTTTTGGGGAATTTCATTAAATAGTTGACAAGCCTCAATAACATGACCAGTTTTTCCATATAATACAATCATAGAATTAGATGCAATAATATTTCTTTCTGGCATCCGATCATATATATATTTTGCCTCCTTTACATTGCCCATCTGAACATACCCTGCCAAAATTGAATTCCAAGAAATTTGATCCAACACAAGACTTTCATCAAAAATCTTGCGCGCATCACTCAAGCTACCAGAAACTGCATACATATTGATCAATGTATTCCTAGCATAAATATCTGAATTGAAACCTAATTTCAAAATGTGATTATGCATTTGTCTTCCTTCAAATTCTGAAGACCTAGCGGTGCAAGATTGAAGTAGAATTGGGTAGGTGTAGTTATCTGGAGTGGGATCCTTAATGAGGAACAATTTGTACAAATTTAAGGCCTCATGAGGCGAGTTTCTTTCTAAGTACGCACGCATCATAGTGTTCCAAATGAACCCATTAGGGTTCTCAATGTGATTAAAAATTTTGAGAGAGTAATAAATGTCAATGAAATTGGAACTGGTTGAAAATGCGATGATTCTGCTAGCAGCATATGTATCTTTGATGAATCCGGTCAGTACCATCTGGGACAAGATCTGATTCAATTGCTTTATAAATTGGCATTTGTGCAAAAGTGTCTCTAAAATAGAGAGGCTCATGGTTGGTCTGAATATTAATCCAGAATTCACACCTAATTTCATGGCTGAAAAAATATCGCTCATAGAGAACTGCAAGTACAATGCCTGAAAGAAAAAGCATTATTCGCTGTTGATATCTTGCAATTCTTGCTCAAATGCTCAATACTGAATAATGATAGCATTGTTCAAATGGAATTCATTAGTGTGTAGTCAATAGAGACTTGAGACAATTTAGAAGCAACCACAAGTCATCATACCAGACATTACAATTATTTTCCCAAGTAAATATCTGCCTTG
>QFDD01003958.1:0-22002 GCA_006871305.1 Vachellia collinsii
CCAGAGACTTGTGAAATTGAACTGCTGCATACATCTGTGAATGGCTAAGCTTCTCCTTTCCTCTTGAAGATGGATGAAGGCTTGAGTTCCAAGAGCAAAAAGGGGAGTAGTAGTTTTAATCGTAATTCTCATTACATCTTCATTAATTTCATAGTTAGAGGCTATGATTTGTAATTTGGATAATTGATTATAGTTGTAATCATTTAGATTTTCTTTATGTAGTTGAAGTGGTCCTCATAGTGCACTATTAATATATGAGGTCCCATATGTTTATTCATTGCAATCTTTATTCTTCTCACTAATTTAACCTAGTTGTGCTTGATTCTGGGTTGATGTTGCTTGCATTGGATCTTTACACTGATCATTCACACTACACACACTAAATGTTTTCAATGGGATTTCATGAAATGGAGTTCATTGCATGAAATCCAAGACTCAATGAGTTATTGAGGTTTTTAATCAAGAAACTTAGTGAATTTCTACTCCATCTAATTATTTTGAACTACGATAGCCCAAATCCATTTTCAAGAGGAACTTTATTGCATTTGAAATCTATCTACTTTATTGTATTACCGAATCCCAAAATTGCAAAAAGGAGTACATTTGTATATTTTCTTTTATTTACAACCATGTTTGAAAACCAAAACCCCTTTCTAAATTCAGTTTTTCATTTTATGACACATAGTTAGCATAGGAAAATTGTTGAGATAATGTTTTGATGATGACAAATATGTTTTTGAAAGTATGATTAAACTGTTTGTTTTTAGAAAAGTTAATTAAACTTCAGGTTTTTAATGAAATCTTTGAGAGAACTCGAGTTATGAGCTTTAGAACTCGAGTTACAGTGTTTAAAAATGTTTTCAAAATCTCAAACTTTCAAGAGAACTCAAGTTTTGATTCGAGTTCTGTCAAAACTAGAGTTCTAGGAGTCAAAACTCGAGTCTCGGACTTTGGAAAAGGCTTATAAATGCAAAACTCTCTGTAAAACTCAAGTTTTGAGCAAAAGTTTTCTTATAACTCAAGTTGTGTTTTAGAACTCGAGTTTCGAATATTGGAAGTGTTTTAGAAAATCAGAACTCTCAGTGGAAACTAAGTTATGTTGGAAGTTTTGGCAAAACTCGAGTTTCATTTTTATAGAACTCGAGTTTCGAGCTTTGAAGTGTTTTTGAAACTCGAAACTTCCTTCCAGAACTTGAAGTTTCAATGAAAGTTTTGATGAAACTCGAGTTGTGAGTATCAGAACTCGAGTTTCAAAGAGAGATAAATGAAACATCCTTCTCAACTTGAAGTTTAAGCAAAAGTTATGACATAACTCAAGTTTTGGGGAGACAGAACTCGAGTTTCAGGCTGAGGAAAATTTCTGAACTTCAAAACTTCTTTCCAAACTTCAAGTTTCATTATGAGTTTTCATATAACTCGAGTTCTGAGTGTTGAAACTTGAGTTTCAAGAAGAAAATCTTTTTAAACCTGAAACTTCCAATGAAACTCAAGTTATACATAAAAGTTTTATTTTGAAATACCTATAACTTGAAGTTTCATGAGACAAAACTCGAGTCTCAAAGAGAAAACATGCTGTAACTGAAAACTCTTAATGAAACTCTAGTTACAATGCAAGTTATGATTTGAAAATTGTCAAAACTTGAAGTTTTGGCTATTGGAACTCGAGTCTCGAGGAGCACAAAGTATCTTGTCTTACTGGAACTTTTGAAAACCCGAGTGTTATGTTCCACAACTCAAGTTTTATCAAAAATCTTATTAAAACTCAAGTTACAACAAGAGTTACGAGATTCTTACTTTGAAAATTCTTCAATAACTCGAGTTATGAAGATGCAAAACTCGAGTTCTCCTTTCTGACAATTACGCAACATGTCAGAAACTTTATTCTGATCTCAAAATCTTTCCTTATTCATGCAACGATTATTTGAATCACACCAACCATCATAAATGCTCAACTGACTTATTTATTAATAGGGAATGAAATTCTGATTGCCTAAACAAAAGGAGATTCAACGGACAAAATCTCATAATTTCATCCTACCTACTGTCAGAAGCACGCAGTCACATTCAATGCGAGAAGTTGAACGAAGATGATGGGTCTAATGGAAACATTAATGTCTCTAATGGACATTTAATACTTCTCACCTATAAAAGGCGAAGCATTCAAGTCTCCGAAGACAGAGAACACATATACGAGAAAACATATTCATTACGCTTCAGCTACCTTGCTCTGTTTTCATACTCTCTTTCAAGAGCTTCAGTGATTATCATTAAATTCTCATAAAGGAGAATATACTGATTCATTTATTGTTCATTTATTGAGTTTGTGAGAGTTACTCAAGGTTGGAGAATCTTGAGTTAGTTGAGACACGAGCAAAAGTGTCTGAGGGTTAGTTTGAGTTAGGAAGGGGGAGAGTCCTTCTTTTGTTTGCTTGTAATCTTTTAAGAATAGTAGATTTGAAAAGCTCAGAAGGGTCTAAGGACTGGACATAGGTTAGGAGGATCGAACCAGGATAAATCTCTATGCTAACTTTCTTTCATATTCTGTTTTATGTTCAAAGCTTGCGAAAATTTTTATTAGACCAATTCACTCCCCCTTCTTTGTCAAATCCAATCCTAACAACAATAACTAAAAGGCTTCAATTAAGTGAACGACACAGGGTTGCACCCTATAATGCAATCCTTGGATTATTATTTCTTTTATTTGACCACCAAGGAGTTTTAAAAGACAAAGTGAGAATCAGATGGACCTTATTTGGTTATGAAGGTTCATAGTTTTGGAATGGTGGAGCTTCTAGATGAACAAACTAGAGCTATATTTAAAATCAATGGGCATCTCCTAAAGTTGTAACATGTAAACCACGAGCCCCCTGATTCACGTGTTGTCTTTCGAAATCTTTTTCGTTGCTGGTCGAATCAAAAATACCCATCCAATGATTGCACTATAGGGTGCAACCCTGGTTCATTCTCTTAATCGGTGCCCTTTATTGATGCTCTACGCTAACTATGTGTCATAAAATGAAAAACTGAATTTAGAAGGGGATTTGGTTTTCAATCATGATAATAGACTAAACTAAACTTTACAAATATACTTGTTTTTGGATTTTTGGGATTAAGTAATGCAAGAAAGTTGATCAATTTTCAAATACAATACACTTCCTCTTGGAAATGGGCTTAGGTTATCATAGTTCAAAATGTTTAGGTAGAGTAACAATTCACTAAGTTTCTTGATGAAAAACCTCAACAACTCATTGAGTCTAGGATTTCACTCAATGAACTCCATTGAGTATAAATTCTACTTAAACCCACTAGCTCGTGCAATAGAAAATAGTATGAATGCAACTATCTCAATGAATCAACCCTACCCCAGAAAATCATGCATAACTCCTGCAGGAACCAGAGAGAATAGAAGTGATTTCAAAGATAATATATGAAACTACATATATTGAAGTACAAGAGTTCTCCATTCATCAATCCCTTTGTACAAAATAAGTCCTACTGATTACAACTATAATAAAGTTTTCCAGCTAACAATCGTAAATCCTAAACCTAGGAATTCATAGATTACAGCTAGAATGGAACTTTAGATACTCCCCTCTTAAGCCTAGTGAACTCAAGCCCTTGCCTATCTCCCAGAGGAACAAAGATGCCAAGCCACGCATGGTAAGTTGAAGCTTCTCAACTTGATGTACTCTTAAGCTTCCCATTGTGGAAAATAGTAGAAAAATGTGTTAGGTTTTTAGTTACAGTGGAAAGAGAAGGAATGAGAATGAGAGTGAATGTGAGGGTAAGCAATCATGTGGTGGTCTCCAAGGTAATGAAATTTACCCTAAATAGGGTTATCTTTTGGTTTGGAATCATTATGGGCTGGTTTGTACGAGTGGGTAAGTTAATTTTCCAAATGGAGATCAGTCAGGCCTGTTGATACGAAGGTTTCACCATGGCGAAGTATTTACTTCACCGCGGCGAACTGGTCTAGAGATGACCAGTAGGTGATCTCAAGACTTCACTGCAATGATCTAATTAGTTGGCCACAGTGAACTGTGATTGAGAGAGTTGGTGAAGTAGGCTTCTTCATAGCAGCAAACCAAGAACTTCGCTGTGGCAAACTGCTTCAGTCCCCTTCCAATGCCTGCGTGCCGCTCTTTACTTCCGGCTCCCGCTAGAGTACCTTGCAATGAACAACAATAGTTTAAAGTATCGATTGCCCAAAATTTATTTTGAATAAATTTAATAATTAATCAATGGCAATTCTACCTTAAACTGGGCTAATTACAAAACAGGGACTTTAACTTACAATTAAGCATAATTATGATAAAAAATGAGCAGAGAAGTTTTCTAAATACCCTGAAAATAGCATGGAAATTCAATCACCCCCATAATTCCTAGGTCGTTTCTTTCCTTCATTTATTCCCCTGATTTTGTTTGTGACATATTTTGGGTGCATTAGTATATTTGATAAATGTGGGCAATGGATCCTTCAGTAGGAAAGTAGAGTAACTTTAGTTTAGTCTATAGTTTTTCAATTTAATAACACTTTTTTTACCCAGTGTCTTGCTTTTGCCTTGGTCATGTCTAGTTAATTGTAGAGTCTCTGGTTTTTCCACTTGTCTGTTATGCAAATGTTTAGATTGAGCATCATAGGCATATAGGAACTGAGAGTTTTATAGGCATCTAGCTGTTGTTTTTGTGTGATTTGTGTTATATTTTCTGTTGTGCTTGGAGCTGAGTTTTAGCACTCCGGGTTGTCCTTTATCATGCCATGTTAATTTCTCTCAAGAATGGTTTGGCGTGGCAAATGATTTAACCAAGTTTTACTACAGTAATTCATGTCTGATTGCATGAGTTTAGAGGAATTAACTGGTTTAAAATGCATGTTTTGATGTGAATTGTAGTAATATGCTTTCATGGACTTTAATTCCCATTAAGCATCCTTTGTAAGGATAAAAATATCTAATTGTGCGTTAATTTAATTAATTCTCATTGATGAGTTGGGATTAGATTTTACAAGAGCTTAAAATGATTTTCAGGTCAAGGAATCAAGAGGGAGTTGCAGTGAAATGCCAACTAATTGAAGCTGTGCGTTTTGGCTTTCAAGTCGCGACTTGGACTATAGTATGTCGCGACTCAATCAACCAATAGGTCATGACTAACATTATTTTATGTCGTGACTTAAGTGCGTCTGAGGTAGAATCAGGTTATATACCTCGGATTGCGATTTTTAGCGGGGGAATCGAATGCCAGCCGCCACCTCTCATCAGAACCCTTCCATTCTTGTCTCCTAGGGTTCTTCAAGGGTTCTTGAAGCCCCTCCAACCCTAATCATTGATTGGAATCCATTCTACACATCATTCCAACACATTTCTACTTCATCCATCATCCCACTCCATCATTCATGGCTTTGGTCAAGATTTCAAGACTCTCAATAGATGTTCTAGAGACTATGAGAGGCTAGGACGCATTGCCTTGAGGAGTTTGATGAGAGCCTGAGCTTGGGACTACATTTGGGGAGTTTTACTTCATCCTTTCCATTATGTTCATGTTATTACAGTTATTCTTAGTTAGGATATCTGAATTTCTAATGTGGATTGGATTATGAGACTTGTTCTGGGTATTTGTTTTGTAATGAGAATCTTTCATTTAGTCTTGTGAATTTGGTTGGGTTCAATCAAGGTTCTGTCTGATTAAATGAGATATTCAGTTAGCACAATAGGTTATTGTGTTCAACTTGTTGATACTATTGTAACAATCTCAACCAAGAGTTAAAATTGAGGCTGATTATAGTTGTTGTGAACTTTTGGGTCAAGAGTATCATTAACACACTACTCTCACCTAAGTTTGGAAGGTTTTCTAAACTAATTAAGATTTGGTTTCCAAAGTAAGTTTCCCTATAATTTTAGAAGTGATGAAGGCTTAATCAATACTTGGAAGGGCAATTCCATTATTGAGTTTTTCAATCTATCCAGTTTACTGTTTCAGCGATTTCTAGTTTTTCTATAAACCGAAAAAGAAAACCAAAAAACAACTTAGTTCTATTTTCTGCAATTTCACTCAGTACACAACCCCCAATCTTTACCTTTCCATACGGTTCTGTCACTTAGATTACATAGAATCATTTAGGCTCCTCGAAGTGAACATGACCCGGATTTCACCACTATAGTGCATTTCCATCCGAAAATTATACAATTTTTGAGGGCCCATAACGACTAAGGCATCCATCAACAAACTTAAAATTTCACCTCGGTGACATTCTGTTCAAGGTGCCATTACCTCATGGGTTGAATTTGCCCTGGTGAACTGATAACTTTGTCATGATGATGATTGCCTTCTAGTTTATTTTGCTCTCGAGTGATGTTTACCGCGACTATCTTCATATTTTGCCACGACAATCCATTTCCCCTCTTCTATCCTTTTCCTTGGGGTATGTTCGTTCCCGATAACCGTTGGTAGTCCCCCTTCTGCATTTTTTTAAAAACCGTGCTCCTTGTCATTTCTCCCTTCATTTCACCCTATTCAGCACCGCAGCCATCCCGCCCCACTTCCCCAAATATTACACCTTCCTCCGTCATTTTTGCTTCCTCATCCTATTCCACTCATTTTACTTTGCCCTTTCATTATCCACTCCTCTTCTTTACCATTGTGCCCTACCTTCTTCATTGTCTCCTCCCCATCCTCTTCTTCCTCCAACTCATTTCTCCACTTCATAGTTCGCTGTGGTCATCGCACACATTCACTACAACAATTGGTTGGTAACTCCTCTAGGCCTCTTTCCTTTTTTGTTCTTTGCCTTGTTAGTTATTGCTTTTGGATTCCTGTTTATGATTGAGCTTAAATTTTTGAATGAGGCTTTTGTTTTTTTTCTTTTGTTGTTTCTCAGGCTTGTTTCACCCTTACCCTGTCCACCATGTCTAAAACCAAAGATCTATCCGCTCCTCGTTCCTTTGACATTGAGGATGAGCCCACTTATGGGGAGCTCTTTGAAAAAAGTGATAAGCAACCCTTGCACAAAGAGCGAGAGTTTTCACTTCATCCAGAGGACCACCCTTTTGTTCTCTAGATAAAGGCCTTGGGCTTAACTGGCTTGGTTGCCCATCACAAGGGTGGCAACTTCATGTTCGTCCATCACTACTACACTTATGCTAGGTTCCACAAAGCCCTTTACATTGAATTTTGTGAGGTAGCCCAATACTATGCTATAACTAAATCCCTCATTAGGAAACACTAGGGCCTAGCCTCCTACGGAACCAATCATTTTAGATGCTTGATGAATGCCTACCCGTTAGATCAAATCATACAAACCCTATGTAAATTGGGTGCCTCTTGGTTTCAACCTTGAGGTTCTAAGATGTACATCAAGCATAATGATCTGACAGTGGAGACCAAACTGTTTCTCAACCTTGTCTGCAGCAATATCCTCCCCACTCGCCACCTCCAGGAGATCCCCAAAAAGCAGGGCTTATGCATTTACCTCCTCATGTAGGATCTTGAGTTTGATATTGCCAATCTCATCTATTCAGCCCTTTATGATGCCATCCATTCCCCCAAACTTTCAAATGCCATTATCTTCCCCACCTCATCTTTGAGCTTTTCATCAAGGTTAGTATTCTTTAGCAGCTGAACGTGATAAGAGGTATAGGCATAAGATGGACACCCTTATCACGAAGCACTTGCATTTTCCTCTACCTCTCAAGGAGGAATATCTGCTACACGGGGCAGGGACGTGTAGAGCTGGCCCGTCCTGGATGGGACCAGATGAGTGTCCGGACGAGGAGGATACTTTTGTGTTCTTTCTTTTTCTTTAGTTTCCCTTTTGTTGGTTGTCTATCTTCTAGCTGGACACTTTTGTAAATACTCATGTGAGCCTGCTACTTTCTAGTACTTTCGTGTTATATGTTTGTGTTGAAATGCATAATTCTTGGATTTCCCTATTCTTGCTAGTTTCCATCTTGATTTTCTCCTTTATGCTTTCATCCTTTTCATTGAGGACAATGCTATGTTTAATTATGGGCGATTTATGTTATTTTCAGAAGTTCAGCTTGCTATACCCTTGAAATGTAGGAAATTTTGTTTTAACATCTGGAAGTGTATGAAATTGCTCAGCAAAACATTTGCTCTGTAACCATTTTTGCTCATCTAAAGTTATGAAAATCTCTTATTTTTCCTTCTTTGCCAAAGTTTGCCATGGCCATCTTAAGGTTTCACCTCGATGAAGTTATGCCTGACTTCAAAGTCACCCTCTCGAGTGTACTTCACCGTGGCAATATCCTGTGTTCGCCACGGCGATATGTCATTCTCATTGAAAAAAAGTCAAATTAAAACAAATTAAATAATGAAATTTTGCTACAGCAAGTTCATAGGTTCTTACTTCAAAATCGTATCGTTTTAGACTTTGATTACTCCTTAACAATTTCATATATGTGTAATTTTGATTATTCACTTGTGCTTTCGGAAACCACCTAGGTCTAAAATAGAATTGATCTTTAGCTAACTACACCTTCAAGGTTTTCAAATGTGTAGTAGATAAGGGTGTGTTTTAATGATAGCACTGTGAGTTTTTAAATCTTGAGATTGAGTAATTGAGATGTTTGCCTAGTCATGAGGATTATTGGGCCTTAATTCGTTTAAGTGTGTGAGTCTGCTTGGATTCTTTCCTCTCTATAACTTGTTTTAGTTCTTAATCGAGGCTTGATGAACTTGTAGTTTGTAAAAATGATAGAGGCATTCATTTTGAAACCTTTAAACCAAATACAAGCCTAAAACACCTTACCATTGCCACCCTTTTGAGCCATCCTGTCTTGAGTACTTGAGCAATTGGATAAATATGGTAATATATTAGTGTTTATCCTCAAGTGATTGATTCTGGATTCTCTTTGAAAAAACAAAAAAGAGAAGAAGAAGTACATATATGCATATACAAGTGCATGCATAAATAATATTATTATTAAAAAAAGAGAGAGGAAGAAGCGAGAGACAGAATATATATATAAAATAATAAAACGAATATATTATCTTTTTTATTGAAATTTTGTTATGATGAAGAGCTTGTCCATAGTGCTGAGTACTCAAGTTTCTTTTCTTAAGTTCCATCCATCCCATTTGACCTCCTCCATCCATTACAACCCTTAAGTCCTCTTGATTTGCATTATGTAGTTCTTGTAGTAGAGAGGTAGAATTATTATAAGCTTATGGTAGGGAATGAGCTAAGCAGACTAGAGTGAAATTATTTTGAGACAAGTGAGTAGAGAGTTTAAACACATATCCTTGAGTGAGGTCTTTTCTATTTAATCTCTTGATTTAAATTGTCATAGTAATTATCTTCTTAGCCCTATCATTACTTTTGTTGAATTTTGAGAAGGTATAGTGGCTAACATATCCTGTTTTTAAGCATAGCTGGTGATTCTAGTTGTACTTGCTCATCATTGAATATTTGCTAAACTTTGTCCAAGAGTACAAAAGTTCCAAGTGTGGGGAAATTTGATTGAGCTCTATTTGTTATTAAATTTCCATGCTATTTTCAAGGTATTTATCATACTACTTGGCTCACTTTTGATTATAATTGAGTTTAATTGGAAGTTAAAGTTTCTATTTTTAATTAGCCTGGTTTAGGGTAGAATTGCCATGATTAATTACTAACTTCATTCAAAGCAAATTTTGGGCAATTGATACTTTAAACTATTGCTATTCATTTCAGGGTACTCTAGCTGGAGCTGGGAGTAAAGAACAGCACACGGGAGTTGGAAGGAGATCTGCACTGAAGGAGTTCATCACGGTGAAGAATCACACTCTGCTACCTACCTTTCAGCCACAGTTCACCGCGACCAAGTAATCATGTCACCGTGGTGAAGTATGAAGATTAGATGCTTGGACGTCTCTAGACTAGTTCGTCACAGTGAAGTTAATACTTGGCCATGGTGAAACCTTCGTAAAAGCAACCTGACCCAATCCTCATTTGGAAAATTAACTTACCCACTCATACAAATTGACCCAGAACCATCCCAAATCAGAAGGGTACCCTATTTTGGATAATTTTACGTTGCATTTGAACCACCACTGCATGCCTAGCCTCCATATTCATTCTCATTCTTCTTCCTCTCATTTTTCCATTGTCACCATAACATTGTCACGCACATTCCTACTGTCAACCACAATGGGGAGCTTAGGAGTATATCAAGTTGAGATGCTTCATCCTTCCATGAGTGGCTAGGCACCTCTTTTCCTCTTGGAGATGGACAAGGGCATGAGTTCACTGGACCAAATAGAGGAGTATTTAAAGTTCCATTCTAGTTATAGACTATGAATTTCTAGGTTAAAGATTTGTGATTTGTAGCTGGAACTTTTGATTGTAGTTTTAATTAGTTGGAACCATTACTTTGTGCAAATGAATTGATGAATGTAGAACTCTTGAGCTTCAATATATGTAGTTTCTTATATTCTCTTTGAAATCACTCCTATTCTCATTGGTTCTTGCATGAGTTGTGCATGATCTTCTGGTTAAAGTTTGATTCATTGAGATTGTTGCATTCATATTATTTTTTGTCGCAAACACTTAGAGTGCTTGAATGGGATTTTACTCAATGGAGGTCATTGATTGAAATCCTAGACTCAATGAGTATTTGAGGTTTTTATCAAAGAGACTTAGTGAAGTATTGCTCCATCTAATCAATTTAGAGCTATGATAGTGAAAGCCCAGTTTTCAAGAGGAATTCTCCATCATTTGAACTTTGTTACTTATTGCTTTACCATTTCCTACCAAAAAATTGAAAAAGACGTACATTTGTATATTTTCTTTCAATATTTATCATGATTGAAAACACTGGAAACGCCCTTGTTCAATTCAGCTTTGCATTTCATGAGGCATAGTTAGCCTAGGACATTAGCATAAGGGCTCAAATTGAGAGAACGACCTGGGGTTGCACCCTATAGTGCAATCCTTGGATAGACATTTTTTATTCGACCTCCAAGGGAAAAGATTTCAAAAAGACTAAGAGCAAATTATTGAGTGTGTCTCATAATACTCGAGTGTTGTTGGCAAAATATCACAATATAATCCTCCTTGAAAAACATGATACTTGAGTTTTAATAAAGGTACTCAAGTGTTCATAATACTTTTAATTATACTAAGAAGTATTGTTAAGAAAAATATGAACACTTCTAATGATTCTCAAGTTTGAGGGGAAAGATAAGAAGTATTGCCACTACTCAAGTTTTAAATATAACACTCGAGTGTTTGTAAAGCATTTTAGTGTCAGTACTTTCAATGATTCTTGAGTAGACTCAAAGTGTTATCATTACTTGAGTACTTGTTTTAGTACTCAAGTTTTGATGGGCTTTCCTATAAAGATTATCTTCATCCACTTTCGATACTTGAGTTCTATGAAGCAATACTCAGGTGCTGTGAGTTCCTGGAGTATTAAGATAAGCACTTCTTTGGTTCTCAAGTATTCTTAAGAATATTGTGTTTGAAAAGAAATTTGATCTCGATACTCGAGTATTGTCAATACTTTTGTTAATACTCAAGTTTGTGTGAAAGTATTTGAGTTCAAAAAGTGTTTCAAGAATTCGATACTCGAGTACTAAAATGTAACACTTGAATATTACTAACACTTTCATGAATACTCAAGTGTGCTTGGAAGTGTTGTGTTTTGAAAACATGATTTTACTCAAATATACTCAAGTATTGGTGGAAGTATTGACAATACTCGAGTAGTGACTCTCAATACATATTTTTCTAGAACGATACTCGAGTATTATCATACAATACATAAGTATTCTCAATACTTTCATCAATACTCTAGTACTCTTTGAAAGTTTATGAAAAACAATTTATTTTTGAAATTATGTACTCGAGCATAAAGCATTAAACTCAAGAATTATGATATACCACTTTCAACTATTCAAAGTCCCTGCAGAAGCATATTTGTCATCATCAAAACACTATCTCAAAGTCATAATAGAAATAGAAACAATAATGATCAAGAACATAATCATAATAATAGAAAATCAAAGTCACTCAAAGTCAGAAATTAAATCAAAGTCATAATCCAATGTCATAATAATAGACAATCATAATGACCAAGAAAACAAATCTAACAAAAGACTACTGAATTATTCTCCCCCTTTTTGGTCATCAGTCAAAGAGGGTTCAAAGGAGAGGAAGTAGGATCAACAGAAGGAAGGTCAGGGACAGGAGGGTCAGAAAATGGAGGACCAAGAAAAGGAGGCTCAGATGTAGTAGGATGCACTGATGACTCAGTGGAAGGAGGCTTAAACTCTGTAGCTGAGAACTCAAGAAGAAGCACAGGTGCATGATTCATGCTTTGTCTTTTGAAATATTTTCTCTTGGAGGTCGAATCAAAAATATTTGTCCAAGGATTGCACTATAGGGTGAAACCCCGAGTCATTCACTTAACTAGAGCCTTTTATTGATGCTCTAGACTAACTATGTGTCATGAAATGCAAGCTGAGTTAAACAGGGGGTTTTTAGTGTTTTCAATCATGGTAAGCATTAAGATAAACATACAAATTTACTTCTTTTTGGATATTTTGGGAAATAGTGTGCAACAAGGTAAACAAGGTTCAAATGATGAGAAATTCCTCTTGAAAACTAGGCTTAGGCTATCACAGTTCAATATTGATTAGGTGGAGCAATATTTCAATAATTTTCTTTGCTAAAAACCTCAATAACTCATTGAGTCTAGGATTTCACTCAAAGAACTCCATTGAGTAAAATCCCATTTATGCTCACTTATGGCCGGTTTGGATCAAAGAATTGATGGGAATGGAAAGGAATGGAATAGAACAGAAAGGATAATTGTTTGACATGCGATGATTGGTATGCACTAGAATGAAAAATAATTTGACAGGAAATTTTTTGTTTGGTTGGGTTAAAATGGTGGTAAAGTAGGTAGGAAAATTGTGTCAGATGACCATATTACCCTTAATAACAAAATATGTAAAATGAAATTTAAAATATATATATATTTATTAAAGAGAACATTTGCTTTCACCATTCAAATTAAAATATATGTATCCGAATGCACTTTGGGAGTATTAAAATTTTTAAATGTCATTCAAGTATTAAAATATATGTATCAAAATGTTGCACATTGAATATTGAAATTTTCATATGCTCATTCGAATGAACCTTACTCTCATTCGAATGAAACTCTCATCTTCTGATATTTGGATAATCTCTAGAGATGAATATTGAAATGCTTGGATGCTCATTCGAATGAACTTTAGTCTTATTTGAATGAAGCTCTTATCTTCTAAATAGTCAAATGAGCATTCAAGATGAATATTGAAATTTTTAGATACTCATTCAAATGAACTTTGGTCTCATTCGAACGAGGCTTTCATCTTCTGGATATTCGAATGAGCTCCCAAGATGAATATTAAAATTTTTAGATTCTCATTCGAATGAACCTTGGTCTCATTCAAATGAAACTCTTATCTTCTGGATATTCGAATGAACTTTCAAGATGAATATTTAAATTTTAGGTTCTCATTCAAATGAACCTTAGTATCATTCGAATGAAGCTCTCATCTTTTGGATATTCGAATGAGCTTTCAAAATGAATATTTAAATTTTCATATGCTCATTCGAATGAAGCCAATATGTCATCCTAATATAATTTTCATCTCCTACACATTCGAATGATGATTCAAGATGGGTATTAAAATCTTTATCTGTCATTTGAATGAACACCCAGTCATCCGAATGAAGTCTTCCCCTTCTCCTTTTATGGCAGCCGCAAAAAAGACCTCTTAAGGGCTTCTTCATGGTGCTAAGAAGACCCCCCCTCTATATATATATTAAGCCTGTCACTTCATCTCTTACAACTCAAAAAAAACAGGACCTCCATGATGCTTCATGTTCCTTTTGCTACTCTAGCTCACAATGCACCAATCATCCGTTGAGTCCAGTCCTCCTTGCCTGGTGCCATATACCCTATTAGAGCTACATATTAGCTCTCTAGTACTCAATTCCCCGCCTCTTACATAGACACCAAGTACTTCACCCACATTTACTACACCTTCCTCAAGCCTGACTCGTCTGACTCATTCAAGCTAAGTGTCACCCAATCTACCAAGGATGAGATCCATAGCTTCATCGCAGCCTCAGTAATTGCAGCCGTAACCCTCCCGTTAAGACCTCCCATCCATCGGAGCAGGAGTCTATCTTCACCACCTTGGCCAGCACCCCTCAGACATGCTCCGTCTTCATTATCCTTCCCACTTGAGCTCTCTCTCGAGGGGTGCCAGAGGACACCAAAGCACCCCACGTGTTCCATCAATCCATCACCGGTCGTGTGGTCCACATGGATGCACTATGCTCTTAGGCCCAGTGCATGCCATGGAGGAGAGGTGATGCCCCTCCTGGTCCCTGTTTAGAAACGATCTCCCACACGACGGTTGTGCTCTAGCTCCGTCGGTGTCTCAGTGTGCCATGGTTTGTGCTCGACACCCAGAGGATTGCTACCAAGTTGATACTAATTCATACCGTGAAACTGTGAATGGCTCATTAAATCAGTTATAGTTTTTTTATTGGTACCTACTACTGAGATAACCATAGTAATTCTAGAGCTAATACGTGCAAGAAACCCCGACTCACAGAAGGGATGCATTTATTAGATAAAAGGCTAACGCGGGCTCTGCCCGTTGCTCTGATGATTCATGATAACTTGATGGATCACACAGCCATAGTGCCAGTGACGCATTATTCAAATTTCTTCCCTATCATCTTTCGATGGTAGGATGGTGGCCTACCATTGTGGTAATGAGTGATGGAGAATAGGGTTCGATTCTGGAGAGGGAACCTGAGAAACAGCTACCACATCCAAGCAAGGCAGCAGGTGTGAAAATTACCCAATCCTAACATGGGGAGGTAGTGACAGTAAATAACAATATCAGGTTCATTGAGTCTAGTAATTGGAATCAGTATAATCTAAATCCCTTAACATGGATCCATTGGAGGGCAAGTTTAGTGTTAGCAGCCATGGTAAGTCTAGCTCCAATAGCCTATTTTTAAGCTGTTGCAGTTAGAAAGCTTGTAGTTGAACCTTGGGCTGGGTCAATCGGTCCGCCTCCTGTGTGCACCGGTCGGCTTATCCCTTATGGCGGTGATGCTTATCCTAGCCTTAACAGGCCGGGTCATGCCTCCGGTGCTGTTACTTTGAAGAAATTAGAGTGCTCAAAGCAAGCATACGCTCTGGATACATTAGCATGGGATAACATTATAGGATTCTGATCCTATTGTGTTGGCCTCAGGATCGGAGTAATGATTAACAGGGAAAGTCATGGGAATTCATATTTCATAGTCAAAGGTGAAATTCTTGGATTTATGAAAGACAAACAAATGCAAAAGCATTTGCAAGGGATGTTTTCGTTAATCAAGAATGAAAGTTGGGGGCTCGAAGATGATTAGATCCGTCCTAGTCTCAACCATAAACCATGCCGACCAGGGATCAGCGGATGTTGCTTATATGACTCTACTGGCACCTTAAGAGCAATCAAAGTTTTTAGGTTCCGGGGGGAGTATGGTCGTAAGGCTGAAACTTAAAGGAATTGACAGAAGGGAACCACTAGGAGTTGAGCCTGTGGCTTAGTTTGACTCAACACGGGGAAACTTACTAGGTCCAAACATAGTAATGATTGACAGACTGAGAGCTCTTTCTTGATTCTATGGGTGGTGGTGCATGGGCGTTCTTTATTGGTGGAGCAATTTGTCTAGTTAATTCCATTAATGAATGAGACCTCAGTCTACTAGCTAGCTATACGGAGGTGACCCTTCGCGGCCAGCTTCTTAGAGGGACTATGGCCGTTCAAGCCAAGGAAGTTTGAGGCAATAACAGGTATATGATGCCCTTAGATGTTCTAGGCCGCACACGTGCTACACTGATGTATTCAACCAATCTATAACCCTAGCCGACAGGTCCAGGTAATCTTTGAAATTTCATCGTGATGGGGATAGATCATTGCAATTGTTGCTTTTCAACGAGGAACTCCTAGTAAGCATGAGTCATCATCTCGCATTGACTACGTCCTTACCCTTTGTACACACCGCTTGTCACTCCTACCGATTGAATGGTTCGGTGAAGTGTTCAGATCGCGGTGATGTGGCCTGTTCATTGCCAGCGATGTCGTGAGAAGTCCACTGAACCTTATCATTTAGAGGAAGGAAACGTTGTAACAAGGTTTCCATAAGTTAACCTAAGGAAGGATCATTGTCGATGCCCCACAGGACACTGGCGTGCCCGGAGCCCCTCAGCAACTAATCCATGGGGCCTTAGGCACCAAGGACTAGCAACAGAGCGGAGCATAAGCGTCATCGGCACATGAACGATGCCGATCGCCAGGCGCATGCCCCCTTCTTCTTAGCATCCGAATGACTCTCGAGCACGGAAATGTCAGCTCTTGTATCGAAGAAGAATGTAGCGAAATGCAATACTTGTTGTGAATTGCATGATCCTGTGAACCATCAAGTCTTTGAATGTAAGTTGAGCTCGAAGCTGTTAAGCTAAGGGAACATCTACCTGGTTGTCACACAGCGTCTCCTCTCCCCTCGTCGATTGGATGAAAAAGGGGCTCGATGCAATGACAAGCACTATCCACAGTCGTTGAGTGAGCTTTCATTTGCTCGAGATTGGACGTGCGCACGTCGTCGGACAAACAGTTGCCCGGTCCACTCGTACACGACCCCAAGTCAGGCAGGGCTAACCCTGAGTTTAAGCATATCAATAAACAGAGGAAAAGAAACTAACAAGGATTCCCCTAGTAATGGCGAGCGAACTGGGAACAATCCAACATGAGAATGGACCACCCCCAGTGTCAGAATTGTAATATGGAGAAGTGTCCCCAGCAGTGAACCGGGTCCAAGTCCCCTGGAAGGGGGTGCTGGAGAGGGTGAGGGCCCTGTCATGCCCGAACCATGTCTCACCACAAGGCTATCGACGTGTTGGGTTGTTTAGGAATGTAGCCCCAATTGGGGGTTAAATTCCATCCAAGGCTAAATACTGGCGAGAGACCGATAGCGAACAAGTACAGCTTAATTTATCTATTAAGCTGTTGAATGTGGAACGGTGAACAGGGACACAATGCCAACCCCATCCGCTTCCCTCCTGACAATTTCAAGCACTCTTTGACTTTGTTTTCAAAGTCCTTTTCATCTTTCCTTCCGTTGAATGCAGATGGAACGGTGTTTGTGACTGCAGCCCAAGCCCGAGAAATGGACATGCTCATAGACACATCGTCACCATGATTGTGGATGGCAGCATGCACTGTCACGGCGTGACTCAACACTTGTACGCTCCCAGAGCCAGCCAGTGAGCTCCCCATTCGACCAGTCTTGAAACACAGACCAAGGAGTCTAACACGTGTTTGAGAATATAGGTTAGTAAACCCACAATGCACAAGGAAGCTGATTGGCCAGATCCCTTAGCAGTCTACACCACCAACTGACCTTGATCTTCTGTGAAGGGTTCAAGTGAGAGCATACCAGCGAATATCGACTGAGCATTGTCCACATTCGAACGATGCAAACCTTTATCCTCCAATTTTTCCAACTCGGGTAAATAGCTCGAATAGAGTCAAATGAAATCTTCTTCCCTTAACAATGCACTCCAACCAAAACCACCAAACTAAAGCGCATAGCATGTACACCTAGCATCCTGTAAACCATCTAGTTACATAGTAATAGCCACATCAGTAAAACCCAAATGCACACCACATGAGTGACCTAGTTGTTGAATTTAGGGACACCTACTACTTCCATGAAGCATGGAACTCTCTACTACATATCATGAAGAATGTAACTCACTATTACTTGTCAAAAAAAATTTAACTCCCCACTACTTACAAAGAAATGCACCTTATTCAAGCTCAACTAAAAATAATTTTAATAATTTATTGTAAGTAGTGGAAATATTAAGAAAAGTTATATTATGTATCTGCAACTATGAAAGAATGAAATTGTACAAATAATAAAAAAATACAATAACATCCATTACTCAATAGGAAATAAAAATAACAATTTATAATGTAACTGAAAATTGATTACAAACTAAACTTATAAAGGTTTTTACTTAATTTAAATTGAATAGGATAAAATTCATTAAAAACTAGGGTTTTTGGGAAAGTTATTTCATGCAGCATATATAGAGTAGTTATAAGGATAAAATAAACCATTTAAAAGATTATATTTTTCTACCTTTTTTGTAGCAAATTGAGGCTATTATTTAAAGTTTATATTGCAATGATGCAATACCATGTAACGCTCCACTACGATTATGAATAATGTAATTCTCCACTACAAATCATTACAAATGTAACTCCTCACTACTTCCTCCATGACAAATGTAACTCCCCACTACTTCCACTACTTACAAATACATTTGCCTTTTTCATGTTCAACTAAAAATTATGGTAACAATTTATTATAATTATCGTTGGAAATAACAAAGTTTATATTATGTATCTACAACTATGAAAGAATAAATTGTACAAATAATACAAAAAAATATACAATATCAGCCATTACTCATTTGGGAAAAAAATAACATTGGGTGATCTAATTGAAAATTGATTACAAACAAAATTTATCAAGGTTGTTGTGATAGAAGTTTTGTCTCGGCTTACGTGAAAGTGATTCTAGAAGTGGTTGACAAACAATTAATGTAAAATGAATAAGTGAACATTGAATGCACAATATTTTTTTAAGGGAAGTAATCTTTTGCAGCAAGAATAAGGTAGTTAGAGAGATAAAATAAACAATTTAAAAGACTCCATGATCTGTTTCTTTTTAGGTAGTAGAGTGAATCTACTATTTAAATTTTAAATTGACGTTTAAAATTTGAAACAAAATACAACGACTTCTATTTTCTTTTAAATTGAAAATATATATATATATATTTTGGGAGTTATAATTCTCTAGATATCTTGTTTTACTAACAGTAAAATAATATATAACAATGAAATGAAAAATTATTGAACTCCACGATAGGCACAATTTTATCCTATTATTAAGGCCTTTAAATTAGTTTGGTTTAAAAATATCATGCATAATGTTAAAAAAAACAAAAGCATTCAAAACACAAAATAATAACCACTGATGAGGATGTGCATTACAAATCATGATTTAAAGATGGGAGCTGTAGTGTGGAAAGAGGTGGACAACTTTATAAGAAAGAGGAGGAGGATAGGTGGGGTTGGGAAGTTAAACAACTGTGCATATCCGTGGGAAACATTTGAGGGAAAATAGTTGAAATATCACATGTCAAGCAGTAGAAATATTTTGGTCTGTGCTTTAGGATAGTTATAGATTTGCACTATTCTTAAATGTTTTTTGGTTGAGATTTTTTTATTCATGATCTATATATTAATTTATTTTCAAAATGAATATCAATATTAACATTAAATATAACATTTATAACAAATCGCTTTATATCCAATCAATCTTTCTCTCTCTCTCACACACACATGTTTTCAACATTTACTCTATAAAACACACCTATTGACGAATTAATAGATAAACTTGATAATTATTAGTTGATTTTTTAATATTTGATCTATCATAAGTTTATCAATGACTCCACGGAAATAAGCATTATTTCACTAAATGAAATTGACTGTATGAATTAGATGATGTAATTATGTTTTAATAACACCTAAATTTGTAAATAAATTACTACTAAAAAAGTTATATACTTAATAATTTTATGAAGTGTTTTGTTTGATTTACTCTCTCTATTGACCAGCACCTTCAATGTCCTTTTTTATACATACATAGACCATCTCAAATGATTTTATAATATTTTCTCTTCAATAGATGCTATTTGAACTCTTTTTTGTATATACTTCAAACAGTCCGTAAATACAAGTCTTTTCAAGTCATTTATCACAAAAAAATGTAATTAACTTATTAACTCTATTTTGAATTGAAAGACTTTTCCAAATTTACCTATGTTAAGTAAGGATTTAAGGGAGAAAGAAAAATATGAGGAGCCACATTTAACTGTAACTTACATGGGTAAAATAGATAAAAAAAATAATTACCCTTCAAGTAACTTGTATTTTAGACTAAGGAGTCTTTTAGAGATCAATTTATAACGTAGATCGGAGGGAGTATTGATTGGAATTATTTTTATATGATTATATATTTATCTCAATATGCTCATTCCAAAATTCAGTTTCTTTCTACCTTACTAGGTACTTTCCAACGACAAATTACACCTGTAGCTTTCTCCATTTTAACATACAAACTCAAATTCAAGAGTAACAAGTTCATCAATTTCACCATCTTTTCGTATCATTGATCCCATATATTTGAATTCAGTCACTTGTGAAATGATTTGATCACACATCTTAACTTCTAAATCACTTCTAACTTACCTCTTATCAAAATTGCAGTGCATATGTTCTAACTTCTATTAAGGTGACAACTCTTTGACTCTAAAGTGCTTTTCCGTAATTTAAGCTTAAGTTAATCTTTTCTCATCACTCAACTAAAAGAGCTACATCATCAATAAAAGCACATATGCACTTATAAGTTTATTCTTGAATAAACTTATAAGTTAACATCTAAAACTGAATTTAAACAGACAGGGCTCAAAGATAATTTTGATGTAGGTTAATCCTTATAGGAAAGTAAATTTCACCTCCACGTAAATGAAAAAACGCCTATTGATACACAACGGTAAGCATTATATTTTTCTGAGTAAATCACTACAAAAAACATCAAATTAGCGATGAAATTTACTACTGAATTACTGACAGAATTTTGGTTTGCCATGGAATGAGTTTGCCATGGAGATTTTTCTGACAGAATTTTCGATTTTCTATGGCTAATTCCGTCAGAAATTCAATGTTTTTTGGTAGTAAATGAAAATCAAAGGTAAGTTTATTCCGATGCTCTACCATTAATCCTCTCAACAAGAAAAGTGTTTAGCTTCCCGATGCACTTAGAAAAGGTCGAGTTGGGTTGCACATGTACTTAAACGTGAATGCGAAAAAGGATTTAATACCACTTCACATTTCTTTAGAAACTTAGAGGCCAAATATACACATGCTAATGAATTCATTACCAAGGTGTCGACAAATGTAGTTAAAATATAGTTAGCAACGGAATCAATAATTGAATTAAAACTAGTTAAACATAATTTTTAACACCCACATTAAACCAAGCATCTCATATTTTCTTTAACACAAAATAATCTTCTTGTGTTGTGTTTGGAATGGCTATTGGAGACTATCTTCTTATAGACACTAGTAGAAAAATGCTTATTTAGACCGTCTTTTTTAGATGGCATTTAGATGATAAGGTCTAAAAAAATGACCGGTGGCATTTCTGTAAATAAGAATACAAATGTTAAGTCATTTAGACCCCACCTAAGAGGTGCGGCTTAAAAAGTACCTCTTTTAGACCACACCTAAGAGGTGCGGTTTAAAAAGTGCCTCTTTTAGACCGCACCTCAGAGGTGCGGTCTAGAAAGAATATCTTTTAGACCGCAACTAACAGGTGTAGTCTAAAAGATGCACTTTTTAAACCGCACCTTACAGGTGCGGTCTAAAAGAACCACTTTTTAAACCACACCTCAAAGGTGCGGTCTAAAAGATGCACTTTTTAAGGTGCGGTTTAAAAAGAGCATTCAAAATTCAAAATTTAAACAGCACCTATTAGGTACGGTTTAAAAAGAGCTTTCAAAATTCAAAATTTAAATAGCGCGCTCAGGTGTTGTCAAAATCTAAACGCATTTCTGACTTTTTCTCCCAAAGACCTTGATCAACATTTTTAAAGCTTAGAGCAAAGCAATCCAAATCCTCACAAAAACTCAATTCCACAGATAAATTACTTCAAAGTATCGACGTAAAACCACCTGACGTAGTCTACCTCTTTTGTCTCTGTGTAATCAGCTCTAATATTCCGACAAAATTTCTGTTTTCTTTTTGTTGGAGATGATTGTTTGATTTGTATCACAGGAGGTGCTTTAACTTCTGATTTTTTTTATT